>JBBUKS010175216.1:0-23938 GCA_038050645.1 Hedychium gardnerianum
AATAGTAAACTTTATTTATCAAATAAATAAGACAACATTTAAGGCAATTTTCTTAGGACATCTCTCAAATATAACATACTCTCACTTGGCCTAATGTCAATCTCCTTGGTATCTAATACCATAGGCCTCGACATGTCTCTCAAACTTATTTTTTAGTAGATGTTTTGTCAAAGGATTTGCTAGATTCTTTTTAGTGAGAATTTTCTCAATTTGTATTTCTTTCCTACTTATGATCTCTCTGATCAAGTAATAGCGACGAAACACATGTTTAGATCGTTGATGAGACTTGGGTTCCTTGGCCTATGCAATGACCCCATTGTTGTCGTAGTAAACCAGTAATGCTCCAACAGTGCTTGGAACCACTCTAAGTTTAGTGATGAACTTCTTTATTCAAACTGCTTCCTTTGTTGCTTTAGAAGTCGTAATGTATTTTGCCTAAGTAGTAGAATCAACAACGGTTTCTTGTTTGAAACTTTTCCAACTAATTGCGCCTCTATTTAAGATGAATATGTATCCAGACTGGAATTGGAGTCATCCTTGTCCATTTGGAAATTGACATCAGTATACCCGCATATTACCATATCACCTACTCCCTATACCAAGAACAAGTCCTTAGTTCTTCATAAGTACTTAAGGATTGCCTTGATAGTCACCCAATGATCCATCCCTGGATCCGACTGATATATGCTCATGACACTCAAAGCGTATGATACATCGGACCTAGTTTATATCATAGCATACATGATTGATCCTATGGTTAACACATATGAGATCTGACTCATGCGAATCCTCTGGTCTTGTGTGCTCGGGCACATAAACTTCGAAAAGTGAATCCCATGTCTCATGGGAAGAAAACATTTCTTGCATTCATGCTAAATCATTTTAGCACTTTATCTATGTGTGTAAACTGTGAAAGACCAAGCAACTGTCTCGACCTATATATATAGATCTTGATCCCTAGGATATAGGTTGCTTCTCCCATGTCTTTCATGAAGAATATTTTGGATGACCAAACTTTGACTGACTGTAGAACAGACACATCTTTTTCCTATAGGCAATATGTCATCTATATATAACACTAGGAACATGACCACACTCTCACTAACCTTCATGTACATACAAGGTTCATCTGAATTTTGTGAGAAATCAAACTCTTTGATTACCTCATCAAAATGGATGTTTCAGCTCCTAGATGCTTGCTTCAATCCATAAATGGACTGTTGAATCTTACATACTTTGTTTTTGTCAACAGACGTGAAACCCTTAGGTTGTATCATATACACATCTTCAGACAAATTTCCATTGAGGAAAGTTGTTTTCACATCCATTTGTAATATCTTATAATCACAATGAGATGTTATGGCTAGGAGTATCCGAATGAGTTTAAGCATGACTATTAGTGAGAAAGTTTTGTCATAGTCAATACCTTATTTTTGACGATAGTCTTTCGCCACTAATCTTGCCTTGTAAGTAATCACATTACTATCCATGTCAATTTTCTTCTTAAAAATCCACTTGCACTCAATAGGTGTTATGCCTTCGGGTGGGTCCACCATGTTTTAAACTTGATTTTCATATATAGAATCCATTTTCGACTTCTTTGCTTTTAACCAATTGTCTATTTCTAAATTTTTCAGAACTTCTTCATAGCTAGTAGGCTTCTCATCCTCAATGAGCAACACGTCTTTTGATTCATTTATGAGAAATCCATATCTCTCGGAAATTAGATGTGTCCTGCTAGATCTATGAAGAGGTGGTGTAGCTATAGGTTCAGTTGTTACCTCATCCTCATGAGTATTTAACTGTGATTTTTTATTAGACATCTCTTCAATTTCTACCAAAGTCTCTTGAACTATCCCAAGTTCAACATCACTCCCACTATTTTCCTATAAGAGAAACTCTTTCTCTAGGAACACAATATACCTTGAAACAAACATCTTTTGTTCCAAGGGATGATAGGATTGGTAACCCCTAGTTTCCTTAGGGTAACCAATAAATAGACACTTATTAGACTTAGCATCTAGCTTATCTGATACAGTCCTCTTCACATAAGAAGGACAACCCCATATCTTCAAGCAAGGTAGGTGAGGTTTCTTACCAGTTCATTTCTCAAATGGAGTAGTAGAGATTGCCTTGGTCGAGACTCTGTTTAGCAAGTAAATAGTTGTCTGAAGTGTGTAACCCCAAGAGGATTTAGGAAGACTCGCATGATTCATCATTGACCTAACCATGTCCAACAAGGTTCGATTTCACTTTTCAGATACACCATTATGTTGTGGCATATAAGACGGAGTTCATTGTGATAATATTCCATTGTCCCTTAGATAATCTTGGAACTCTTGACTTAAGTATTCACCACCTTGATCAGATCAAAGTATTTTAATACTTTTGCCAAGTTGTTTCTCTACTTCATTTATGAATTCTTTGAACCTTCAAAGGCTTTAGATTTGTATATTAATAGATACACATACCCAAATCATGAATGATCATCGATAATGGTAATGAAGTAGCTATAACCTCCTCATGCTTGAGTTGACATTGATCCACAAACAATGGTATGTATAAGGCCGAGCAACTCTCCTACTAGTTCACCCTTTCTAGAAAAAGGTAACTTAGTCATCTTGCCTTTCAAGCATGAGACACATGTATCAAATGAATCTAATTAAAATGATTTCTTACTTATATGGCCAAGGCGACAATGCCATGAATAAGAGGTTAACTGATCATTCATTCGAGCATGCTTGTTGCTCATTTTGATATTGAATACATCATTGGATATATCTAGTGCGTAGATTCTATTACATAATGTTCTAGTCCCATAAAGAACATCATTCAAAGTTATGTAACAACAATTGTTACTAAAAGTTAAATAGAAACCTTTTCTATTTAAACAGGAAATAGAAACAATGTTCTTTATTAATGCAAAACAAAATAACAATTATCCAATTCTAAAACTAGTCCACTAGGAAACTTTAACAAATAAGTTCCAATGGAGACAACTGCAACCTTTGCTCCATTGCCAATTCGCAAATTTGATTCTCCCTTGACCAGTCTTCTACTATTCCTTAGCCCATGTATGTCATTACATATATATGAGCCACACCTAGTATCCAATATCCAGGTGTAAGAGGAAATAGTATGACATTCAATAATGAAGGTATTGTTAGGTAGCCCAATATGGGTGCGTGCTAAAATATGTTTCGTAAACACACAGTGGAAGCAAAGTTAATAGACATAATAACCAAATTATTACATCACATGCACCACACGCATACATGATACATTCATGTAGACATAATCGAGAAATTAAAATTTTACGATAATGAATTATACCTGCGAGTTCGTTAAGAACCTTGTAGAGAGCATTTGCTAGCCTCGCAAGGCTAGCCTCTTCTGGAATCAATCAAGCGATATTATGAACATCTTTATTCGTATCAATGCCAAGCTATCATCAAGACAACTTTTAAAGTCACGAGTCGTATCTCCAACTTTGGTACTAGTCGTCGATTAGAAATAAAATGTGTTGGATTAGTGCATGTTGATAGAGGCGCAGGGGGGATGAACATCGACCTCGTCTTTTTTGCTTTCTTCGTTCCTTGTGTTCTTTTGATAAGTGTTAGTACGCAGCGAAATATAAAGTAATAACTAAAAGACAACAAAGAAAGTCATGCAGGATTTTACATGGTTCCCAACCCCCCAGGGTCAGTACGTCCAAGGCATACACACTCAAGTGTGAGTCCACTAGTGGTCTCCTTTCCGGAAACTTTTCGGAGGTGGAGAAAACTCATCTTACAGTTTAGAGTACAAGCACAAATAAGATAAAGAATTGAGCACAACTTGTAAACATAAAATACAAACAAACTATTATTGTCGATCTGGAGGTCCTAAGCACAACGCACCCTTCCTGAAGCTTTCCCGGCCACAGAGCTTCATGGTACGTTCGTCTGAGCATAGAAATGAAGAGTAGGATGGAAGAAGTACTTCCTCGAATCCTCTGTTCGTGATTGCTTATATAAAGCGATTCCAGGTGCCAGGAATCCTTTCAGGCGCTTGGAATCCTTCCAGGTGCCCTAAGCTAGGTGTTATCATATCCAAAATCGTTGCACGCCTTATCTTGACCTAATAAGTTTACGTTGAGGCGCTTGGATCTAATAGAGGTGCTTGGACAATCCAGGCACCTAGATTTTCAGGCACCTGAAAACTTCCAGGCGCCTGGACTTACAAGTTCCTAGATTATATCCAGGCGCATGGATCTGTTTAGTCCAGGCAGTTGCCTCCCATTTTGTGTTTGTTTGCTTCCCAGTCTTGCTTCCAGCTCTAGATTCTTGCAAAACAAACATACATATACAAACAAGTAACCTAGTCTAGTCTTGTAAGTCTACCTGATCTACTAGACTTACCTTTTGCTTGGGGTCAATTCCTCCAAGATTTTACCACCTAAGGTCTACTCTATATGATTTCACTTTGCTAAGCATCCAGTCACCTTTGACCTGCTTGGACTTTCCCTTACCTAACCTCCAGTTAAGGTTAGTCACTCGGTAGAATTCTCACCACCTAAGATTCACTCCCCTAGGATTTTCACTACTTAGCTTCACTTACTAGAACTTTTATCTCCTAGCTTCACTCTCTAGGGCCTAACTTCACTTACTAGGACTTTCACATCCTGGCTTCACTCACCAGGGCCTAGCTTCATTTACTAGGACTTTCTCCTCCTGACTCTACTCACCAGGGCCTATCTTCACTCACTAGGACTTTCTTCTCCTAGCTTCACTCACCAAGGCTTAGCTTCACTCACTAGTACTTTTCCTTGCTAGTTATTTGGTCAACTTTGACCTGACTAGACTTCTCTATTCCAAACATCAAGTCCTGTTTGGATCAACCCTTGGTCAAACTGACTAGACCTTGGTATATTGTCAAACATCAAAATCCTAGAGGTGGATTACTATTATCTGGTGTTCCCTGCACCAACATTCTCTCCATTTTTGATGTTTGACAATAATCTTAAGTTAGGTTTTTGTCTAATGGGTCTTATATCAAACTAGGAGGTTTTAAATATTTCTAACTTAAGGTTCACTCTCCCCCTTTGACATATATCAAAAAGATAAGTTTCTAAGAGCTCTCTTAGGCTTTCCACCAACAATAAGTTTTTTTTTGGAAAACACTTAGAATATTTAGAGAAAGCATTATTTTTAAAAGTTGTTTCAAACTTTTTCAAAGCATAATTTTCAAAATAATTTTCAAAATAATTTTCAATATTTTCAAAAGGAGTTTTCAAAGTTTTGCAAAATAACTATTTTGAAATAATTTTGAAAAGATCTTTTAATTAGAACTCCCCCTTAACCTGATACATTCTTAGAAAATCTTGTTAACCATAAGGAAAACTACCAATATGTCTTAGGGGTTGATCCAAATCAAAAGAATAATTAAAATACATTTTTTAAAAATATTTTTCAAAACATGAATTTTTAAAGTAATTTTTCAAAATACTTTTCAAGAGTTTTCAAATAATTTCAAAGTATTTTGCAAAGAATTTTCAAGATTTTTCAAAATATATATATATAGTTAAAGATACCTCCCCCTTAACATGACATACTCTGGTTATCCTTGTTAACCATTAGGAAATCTATCTAAGTGTCTAGGGGACTTGATTCTAGTGTTGACCTAGAGATGTGAACTTCTAAGTGTTGGTTAACAATCAAGATTTTTCAAAGATACATAGATTTTAAAAAAATATATATTATGGTAATACACCAATCAATCATGAAATTCATTAAAACATTAATATGTTGAATCATTATTTTAAAAATAACATTTTAGAAAATGTTAGATTCAGTAGATAATTAATAATAAAATAATGGGTGTTAATTGAAGAATAATCCTATAGAATTTTCTAAGAATTTTAGAATTTTTTGGATTTAAACGAAATTAATATGGAAGATTTAAGGGGATATAATTATGGGGCTTTGAGAAAGCCTGTTTGGAATATTAATTAAGCTGGAAGTTAATTGAATTTATTAACCTAAAGTTTAAATTAAAACCCTAAGTTCATTCATTTTCTCTTTCCCCTCACCCCTCTCTCAATTCACTCACCGCCGTCCTCTCCCTTCTCCCTCACTCTCTTCATCCCGAACTCATCTCCCTCTCTACACTCGATCTCCACCACTGACACCCCAATCCTCGCCGACAGTAGCTACAACCGACCGACCACGACCGCCACTCTTCCAAATTTGGCCATCGCCGGTGTTGCTCGGTTACTACTCCGGCCACCTCAGATTGGTTCCGACATCCACCACCAGTAAGGGTAAGGGTTATTAGTGATAAGTTTGGATTATTTTGGCATTTGATTTACGGCTGATCTATTCTGACCATCTTGCTACAACTTTGTTTCAGCTATCCCTTGCCGGCCAACTACCTATGCTCCAGTTCTCTCTGTTTCATCCAATCTTCACCTCTAGCCATCTCCGACAGGTATAGATAGATTTGTGAATGTGGCTTTTGGTTAGTTAGTTGGTAGTTGTTTTGCTAATCTTGAGATATGGTGGATGATGGGAATTAGGGTGGTTGAATTCAGATTTGGATTGGGTAGATTGGTAAACAAGATTTATTGGAGGAGTAATCAGTGATAATTAGTTAAATACTGAGTTAGTGATTTGTTTGAATTAGTAGGGTATTTATATAGTTTTGTATACCTATTTTTTTGTAGGATCTAGATTCGAGATGGAGCGCCGGATCTGAGGATATTTGACACGGTCTATTTTGAGGCAGGTATTTCTTACTTGACTCCTTTAGTATATGTTGACCTTAGTGCATGATTTGTTACATTGACTAGGTAGCTGTATTTATCTTGATTGTGCTCATTGACTACATGATGCTTGACATTTGGTTGCTTGTACTTGAGATTGTCTATTTATATTTATGCAGTCTCTTTGATTTCATGTCCTATAGTGTGTACACATGTCTAGTGTGCACAATAGGAACGAACTTATGATTGTATAGTCATGTAGTTGTTCGACACGTGTGTGACGTGAATTTATGTACATATGTTAGGTTCCAATATGTTCATGCCATGTAGTGGTTGGACATGTGTGTGACGTGTACCCTAGACATTCATCATTGTGTATGTTTATGATTTATAGTTGTGGACATGTGTGTGACGTGTAGCATAGTTATACATCATTATTGTATGTTCATGATTTGTAGTTGTGGATACGTGTGTGATGTGTTCCCTAGACGTTCATCATTGTGTATGTTCATGATTTATAGTTATGGACACATGTATGACGTGTAACCTAGTTATACATCATTGTTGCATGTTCATGATTTGTAGTTGTGGACACGTGTGTGATGTGTATCCTAGACATTCATCATTGTGTATGTCTATGATTTATAGTTGTGGACACGTGTGTGACATGTAACCTAGTTATACATCATTGTTGTATGTTCATTTTTTGTAATTGTGGACACATGGGTGACGTGTACCCTAGATATTCATCATTGCTGTATATTCATGATTGTAGATGTATAGACGTGGGTGACATGTATTTTAAGTGGTGTATCATGCTAGTGACTTTAGTACAAGTCTGATTGGTGGATGTAAACACGTGTGTGACGTGTATTACAAATTGATATGTCTCGATGGATGTAGTTATGTACATTGCATAGATAGACATATGTGATGATTGGATTATTTGTATCTTAATCGTTGTGGTGTTGCATGCATGCTATCAATTTGGGCTCTCTTCGGGTGTAAGCTAGTTGTAGCATGACGAGGATGCATGCATGTTATCGATTATGTCTCCCTTTGAGTTGAGCGACTCATAACATCATGGAGATGCATCCGTGCTATCGACCGTGTCTCCCATTCATGGTTGAGAGAGTCGTCAGTGACCACTAGTATATCCTATTGACTGTGTCTCCAATTCATAGTGGAGAGAGTCATTAGTGATTGAGATATGTTTATATTCTACTGATTTGCTAGCTACACTATTCTCATTGGGTTGTTATACCCTGGCTGCCCATGAGGTCATTCGTGGTAGAGCGTTTCTCATGCAACCCATAGCTAGATAGCTACTATCTGTTTGCTTATGTGGCTATATGTGGTAGGGTGTTTCCCATGCAGATAGGGACCCTGACATTTCAGACTGCCTACATGGTTATACATGGTAGAGCAGTTCCCACGCAGTCCATAACTGACGAGCTAGGTGTCTTGGTCATTTGTATACCCTGTGGTGGAGCATTGCTCCCACAAATGTGACTTATTATTGATTATTGATGATATATGCATGAGAAATGCTGTACTTATGTTGATTATTGATAGTACATGCATGCAAGATGTTGGACTCATAATTATTATTATTAACATTACTCATGATACTATGTGCAGTTGAGTAGGGTATTTATGTAGAAGGGGCATACATGTGTATTCTTCCATTTGGTAAGTATTTACCATTGAGACTATAGACATTGTTGATTCTCCTTACACTTATTTATTCATGCACTATCTTCTTAGATCCACTGAGTATATCTTTGTATTAATCACCTCTGCTTTCCATTATTATTTTCAGGTTAGCAGATATATGTTAATTGGGTCGCTTGGAGGATTCTGTCCGCGCCATCCCATTCACATCGAGCATTGGTTTCTCCTTTCCATTTCGGTTTGCTTTACTTTCGCATTTGCATATTGTACTTGTATTGTAATAATTAACTCATATTTGGGTTTTTGGTATACTCTGGTTTTGTACCTGGTGTCTTAAGTTGAGCCAGCTCGTAATTATGTCTTTGAATTTCATGGTCGGGTAGACATTATATTTTCTTACTCTGTTTGGTTTATGTTACCTATACTGCGTGGTTGTGTTTTGATTTAAGTTTTGTGGGCTCATATCATATTGTATCTAAGATTGTCACAAGGGGGTATCATCCATATCAATGGGCAAGTGTACCTTCGTGGCGTGATAATTTATTAGTATCAGAGCCACATGTTGCGAAAGCCTATTTTTGTGTTTCAAATTTTTTGTGGTTGTTTTTCTCGATTTGACTTTCCGAGTTTTGAGACAAGACAGCGGCAGGACATCTCCAAGTTATAGGAAGTAAGGTCTTATCCTTGTTAATCCACACTTTTATTATTACTTATCTATTTGCTGTAACAGGAATGACACGTAGTGGGTCAGCCACTGGTCGCGACCGTGGTTGTCGATCACGAAAATGACTTGTTGAGTCGAGGGGACCCGAGACTGCTTCTAGAGAGGTGAACTTTTCTGGAGTTTTGATTGATTATGAGTCAGATAGAAGAAGTCAGACTCATCGAACCCCTATGGGAGATCAGGGAGGACAATCTTAGGAAATACTACCACCGATACCATCCCAGACAACTACTGATTGGGTTATGGATAGAGCTCGCATACCATTTCTGGCTCGATCAGTGAAGGATTGATTCACTCTTTTTCATGGAGATTCTAACTCATGGGTTACACGTGCATGGTTAAGCAACCTAGGAGATACATTTGAGTATATGTCTTGCTTTGATGTTGAGAAGGTGGAACTGGCTGCATATCATCTATGAGATTAGGCGGTTACTTGGTGGAAGATGCAGTAGATGATATTTGGGGAGTAGCAAGTCACTTGGACTTTATTTTGGGAGGCTTTAGAGAGGCATTATTTTCCTGCTACATTCTTCTTAGCGCGACGATAGGAATTTCTGAGTATTAAGCAGGGTGAAAGTATTGTGACAGAATACAATATAGAGTTTAGCCGACTTGCGGAGTTTTGTCCTCATCTTATATCTCAGGACAGTGATCGTATGTTTTAGTTCACTCAAGGTCTTGCAGCTTATATATGGATCAAGATGTCAAGGACTTCTATCAACACTTATCGAGAGGCATTAGATCACGCCTTATTGATAGAGTTGACTCAACAGCAGGTGTCCTAAGAAAAAGAGGATGATAAGTAGACATACAAGAATAGGTCTTCTGGTCAGAAGTATCAGTTTTTTGGATAGGAAAGAGAAGACATGAATAGAGGCTCATGAGCTATTTTTGAGGAGTCTTCTCGACCACAAAAGACAAGACGATCATCAACATGATCTTCTCGTTCCCAACAACAGAATCGAAAAAATGACACCGGAAAGATTCGATGTTTTCAATGTGGTTCCAAAAATCAGAGTAAATCGGAGTACACTCTGGACCACTCTATATGCTACTACTATAAGCTACCAGGGCATGTGAGCCGAGATTGTACTTTGAGGACTCAATTGGAGGCTACTAATGTACGAGGGGTCGACCTGCTTAGTCTCGACCACAGAGTGGATCCTAGAGGACTTCATACTCTTCACAATAGCAGCATATGCCACCCCCACAGGTACAAATATATTTTATTCAGGGTATAGAGCGTATGACTATACCTTCAACTATGTAGTACCTATAGCAGCTCCGGTTCACCAGACATATCCAGAACAACAGTATGTACCTCCGCCACCTCAGGCGTATCAGATGCCCCATCCTTAGATTCACCATTCGACTATTGCTCGCTGATTCAGCCTCAATTTGCTCTAGAGATGCCGCCAAATCCAGAGGTTGGACGCGTTTACGTAGTTACTCAGGAGGAGGCGTAGTGGGCCGAGGGTTCGGTCTTTCGGGGTATTATTTCAGTTTATTCTGCTCTCACTAATTTATTGATAGATACTAGTAGTTCACGATACCTATACTCAGATTGCATGGCTTAATTGTACCTTTGCCATTTGGAGATATGCTAACCATCAATCAGGAAGTTAAAGGATACCCTTTGGACTTTGGTAGTCATACCCTTACAGTGAATCTACAAGTATTGGGAATGGGAGCATATTTCGATCAACTGCGTTATGTATCGGAGAAGGAGACATTTAGATTTCATGGTGGGCGACCATGTATTTCTACATTTTTCACCCACTAAAGTAGTTAAAAGATTTGTTCTAAAGGGCAAGTTGGCTCCTCGTTACATCAAACCCTTTCAAATTATAGAGAGGATAAGTGACGTGACCTATCGGTTGGCACTACCATCGATCCCATATATCCATGCTGAGGAAGTATGTGCTGGACCCTACTCATATTCTTAGGGACATGTCGATTCCACTCCAGCTTGATGCTACTTATAAGGAAGTTTCTATGTAGATTTTGGATCACAAGGAGCGCCGGTTGCGGAACAAAACCATCAGACTCGTCAAAGTTGGATGACTGCATCATACTGATAAAGAGGTAAACAAAGAGCTTGAGGATAAGATTCAAGCTCGATACCCTCACTTGTTTGCTTACTGCACCTATGTAGTGAATTTGAGGATCAAATTCTTATTAGTGGGGGAGAATGTTAGATTCAGCAGATAATTAATAATAAAATATTAGGTATTAATTGAGGAATAACCCTAGAGAATTTTCTAGGACTTTTAAAATAATTTTCTAAATTTAAATGGAATTAGTATGACAGATTTAAGGAGATATAATTATGGGGCTTTGAGAAAGTCGAATATCAATTAAGCTAGGAGTTAATTGAATTTATTAACCTAAGGTTTAAATTAAAATCCTAAGTTCATTCATTTCCTCCTTCCTCTCACCCCTCTCTCGATTCACTCACCACTGCCCTCTCCTTTCTCCCTCACTCTCTTCATCTCGAACTCATCTCCCTCTCTATACTCAATCTCCAACACCGATGCCCCAATCCTCGCCGACAGCAGTTGTAGCTTGTCAGCCACGACCGCCACTCTTCTAGACGAGGAGGATCACCACCGGCCAGTCCACAAACCTCGACAGAGCTTTGATTGGATAGGAGTGCTCTCTTCTCCTCCGGAGGTTAACCATCAGTACTTGTCACCGTCGGCCCACCTGTTCGGACCCTCGATTGTCGCCAGCCAATGCTGCCATCCATGGCCACCGTTGTCGATTTCCCCCTTCTACGGTTAGATCCGATTTCCCCCTTCTGCAGTTAGATCCAATTTTTCCCTTCTCCGGCCAAATTCAATCAGATCCAATCAGATCTGAACCTTAGTCATCTCTGCTCCTCTGAAATTCAGCTCGCTGTCGACTAGACGTGGCCAATTAGGTCAGATCCAATGCCCTCGCCTGTCGCTGGTGTTGCTCTCCATCTATCAGCTAGCCACAGATTTGGGCCAAATTCGACCATCATCGGTGTTGCTCGGTTACTGCTCTAGCCACCTCAGATTGGTTCCAACAGCCACCACCACTAGTTAGTGTAAGGGTTGTTAGTGATAAGTTTGGATTGTTTTGGCATTTGATTTAGAGATGATCTGTTCCAGCCATCTTGCTACAGCCTTGTTTCAGCTATCCATTGCCGGCCAACTACCTCTACCCCAACTCTCTCTATTTCGGCCATTCTTCACCTCCGACCCTCTCTAACAAGTATAGATGGATTAGTGAATGTGTCTTTTGGTTAGTTAGTTGGTAGTTGTTTTGCTAATCTTGAGATATGGTGGATGATGGGAATTAGGGTGGTTGAATTCAGATTTGGATTGGGTAGATTGGTAAACAAGATTTATTGGAGGAGTAATAAGTGATAATTAGTTAAATACTGAGTTAGTGATTAGTATGAATTAGTAGGGTATTTATATAGTTTTGTATACCTATTTTTTTTGTAGGATCCGAATTCGAGATGGAGCGTCGGATCTGAGGATATTCGACACGGTTTATTTTGAGGCGGGTATTTCTTACTTGAATCCTTTAGTATATGTTAACATTAGTGCATGATTTGTTACATTGATTAGGTAGCTATATTTACCTTGATTCTTCTCATTAACTACATGATGCTTGACACTTGATTGCTTGTACTTGAGATTCTCTGTTTATATTTATGCAGTCTCTTTGATTTCATATCCTATAGTGTGTACACATGTGTGGTTGCACAATAGGAACAAACTTATGATTGTATAGTCATTTAGTTGTTAGACATGCGTGTGGCTTGAATTTATGGACATATGTTAGGTTCCAATATGTTCATTCCATATAGTGGTTGGACACATGTGTGACATGTACCCTAGACATTCATCATTGTGTATGTTCATGATTTATAGTTGTGGACATGTATGTGACGTGTAACCTAGTTATACATCATTGTGTATGTTGATGATTTATAGTTGTGGACATGTGTGTAACGTGTAACCTAGTTATACATCATTGTTGTATGTTCATGATTTGTAGTTGTGGATACGTGTGTGACATGTACCCTAGACATTCATCATTGTGTATGTTCATGATTTATAGTTGTGGACACGTGTGTGACGTGTAACCTAGTTGTACATCATTGTTGTATGTTCATATTTTGTAATTGTGGACACATGGGTGACGTGTACCCTAGATATTCATCATTGTTGTATGTTCATGGTTGTAGATGTAAACACGTGGGTGATGTGAATTTTAAGTGGTGTATCATGCTAGTGACTTTAGTACAAGTCCGATTGGTGGATGTAAACACGTGTGTGATGTGTATTGCAATTGATATGTCTGGATGGATGTAGTTGTGTAAATTGTATAGAAAGACAAACGTGATGATGGGATTATTTGTATCCTAATCATTGTGGTGTTGCATGCATGCTATCGAATATGACTCCCTTCGAGTGTGAGCTAGTCATAGCATCACGGGGATGCATGTATCCTATGGATTATGTTTCCTTTCGGGTTGAGCGACTCGTAGCATCATGGAGATACATGTGTGCTGTTGACCATGTCTCCCATTCCTGGTTGAGAGAGTCATAAGTGATCGCTAGTATATCCTGTCGATTATGTCTCCCATTCGTAGTGGAGAGAGTTGTCAATTATTAAGATATGTTTATATACTGCTAATTTGCTGGCTACACTGTTCTCATTGGGTCATTATACCCTGGCTGCCCACAAGGCAATTCGTGGTAGAACATTTCTCATGCAGCTCATAGCTAGATAGCTACCTTCTGTCTGCTTACGTTGCTATATGTGATAGGGTGTTTCCCATGCAGATAGGGACCCTGACATTTTGGACTGCCTACGTGGCTATACGTTGTAGAGAGGTTTTCACGCAGTCCATAACTGACGAGCTAGGTGTCTTGGTCATTTGTATACCATGTGGTGGAGCATTGCTCCCACATATGTGACTTATTATTGATTATTGATGGTATATGCATGAAAGATGTTGTACTTATGTTGATTATTGATGGTACATGCATGCGAGATGTTGTACTCATGATGATTATTATTGGCACTACTCATGGTGACAACACCCTATGCACTAGCCATCAGTACATCCCGTGGGGATGTATGATGATTATTATTGGCACTACTCATGATACTATGTGTAGTTGAGTAGGATGATTATGTAGAAGGGGCATACATGTATATTCTTCCATTTGGTGAGTATTTACCATTGAGACTGTATACCCTGTTGATTCTCCTTACACTTATTTGTTCATGCACTATCTTCTTAGATCCGTTGAGTATATCTTTTGTACTCATCACTCTTCTTTCCATTATTATTTTCAGGTTAGCAGATATATGTTGACTGGGTCACTTGGAGGATTCTGTCTGCGCCATCCCATTCACATCGAGCGTTGGTTTCTCCTTTCCATTTCGGTTTGTTTTGCTTTCGTATTTGCTTATTGTACTTGCATTGTAATAATTAACTCGTATTTAGGTTTTTGGTATATTCTGGTTCTGTACCTGGTGTCTTAAGCTAGGTCGGCTCACAGTTATGTCTTTGGATTTCATGGTCGTGTAGACCTTATATTTTCTTACTCTGTTTGGTTTATATTACCTATACTGCGTGGTTGTGTTTTGATTTGAGTTTTGTGGGCTCATATCATATTATATCTAAGATTGTCACAAGAGGGTATCATCCGTATCAACGGACAAGTGTACCTCCGGGGCGTGACAGAAAATAATCTATAGATTTTGAAAACTTTTTCAAAATATTTTCAATTTAATAGTCCTTGTCATCTCACCAATTCTAAGTATCTTAGTACAATCAAATATGGTAATCTTATGAGTTTTATGAGATGATTTCAATTTCAATTTGATTTAATATTTAAGTTTTAATTTTGAGATTGTTTGGCCTTGAGTTAGATTCATGTTTAGCCGTCAGTTAGTTAAATACACATTTCAAAAATTTGCTTCCAAGTCGTGGCAAGGCACAAGGGCCTTCTTGGGTATCGAAGCAATGACCACTTTCTTAGACAAAGCATTTTTAATAAATTATACATTTAACCTTCTTGTTGAAAAACCCTGGTCTAACTAGTCTAGGATGTGGCGAGGTAGCTTTAGTTAGTTTCACTTGTCTATGTAAACCAGATAGGGTACTCCTTACCCCACTTGACTATCTAGACCAAGCTTCCCTAACGTACTATCATCTCGTTCCACCCTGGTACTATGTTGGACAAGAATCAAACTATCTTTTTTATATCTAGCCATTCTAGATTAAGCAATTAATAAAAACACTAGCATGATGACATGACATGGTATAAGCAAAATATTTAATTAAAATATGCATGTACATGACAATTATGCATGTGTCAATCAAGTCAAACAATTTTCAATTGATTTCTAAAAATGCATCAAATTCTCGATTTGATACATTTCGTGTGAACCCGCGAATGTGTCAAACGAATTTGACATATTTTATTTTTTATTAATTTAATTATTTCATTGGGTAATATTTTATTAATTTGTTCCATAATTATCGAGTATTTTATGATGATTAGATTTGTGAATTTTATTAGTTGGTTCATTTGATGATAATTTATTTTAACATTTAATTTCAAATGTCACGCCCTGAGAGGATATTTATCAAACGAAAATCAGACATCACCTCCCCTATATGGCTGACTATATCATGAATACATAAAGATAACAAATACAAAGATATACCCCACACAGGTATTCACATCCACACAGTGTATTAAACGATAAAAATACCCTACCCAGGTATAGCACAACCACGTAGTGTAATAAAAAAGTACCATAAACAAAAACAATGGTCTACACGACCAGAAATCCAAGAACATACAATTTGCGAGCCAGCCCGGCTTACGACACCAAGTACATGATTAGAAACACAATTAAAATTCGAATACAAATCCATTAAAATAATACCAATGAATTAAATAGACACGGAAGCAAAAAGCAAACCATCACAAAATGTAAGTAAATCCAGAGCATGATGTGAGTGGGACGACACGGGCAGATATCCTCCAAGCAACCCAATCAATAACCTGCTAACAAGAAAAGTAACAATAGAAGCAGGGGTGGTGATTACAAAAGAATACTCAGCGGATATAAGAAGAATAGTGCATGCCTAATACAGGTATGGAAACAAAGGTATACAATCTCGAATAGGAGAAATACTAACCTAATCCAAGAACCAGTAATAATAGAAATTACTTAAAAACTAGTCTAATCCACTAAATACAAAATAGTGATCTCAAAATAATATAAAATCTGAAAAAGTGCTATAATACTCAAGAGCGTCATAGAAATAGCATAAGTAAACAATAAACAAGAAATAATACATCCAAGGTATCAAATCTCCATACAAGGTCATCAAACGACCAATCATGCATAAATCCACAACAATGATGCACATGCAAGTGCAAATTCATATGCAATGCATAGTCACTCCTACTCACCACTCCAACCATCACTACATCAATGTGATCGAATGGATAGGACCGTGACTCCTGTACGTTCTCCATACAACCACTACTCTCTAGTGGAACGAGTGGATAGGATGAATAAAGTAGCTATCTGGCTACATCATAAGAGATCCTTGTCGGCATACACTCCATACGACCACTACCCCTGAGTGGTTGAGTGAGCACGACCTGAGATACTGCATACACTCTAGCCGTCACTACCCCGAGTGACCGAGCGGGAAGGAAAAATATGACTAATGACCCTCTCACCCACAAGGGATACTTAGTCATTAGCGTGCAATTAAATGAGATACTAATATGAGCCTAAAGCAATAAAACATACCACCGATATAATCATCTATAGATGACAATATCACAAGCACATCCGAAACATATATCTGTAAAAGTGAATATACGTAAAAACTCACAAATGACTACTAATCCATATGAGTAGCAAATCAAGAGACTGTATCAACAATAAAGAGACTTATCTTTAAGGTCAAACATCAAGTATCAAACTCATGATAAATAAGAATAGAGTTAAGATACCTAATTAATATCCCAAAACGTAAATCATGCACTAAGGGCAATCAACTTGAGAAACAAGGTAAGAAGTACCCGCCTCCAATTAGTCGTAGATCATGTCGAAGAGTCCACACATCCAAATACTTATCCAGAATCAACGTTCTGTATCAAAGAACATAAATTACAATCAAGTTCCACGATGAATTCAAGGACTAAAACAAATTCTAAACCGTGTAGGGAAACTCTAATTGGTTTAATCTAATCATATCCCCAAAACTATTTACAGGATTTATGTCCAAAAGTTCTTTTAACCCCTTAATCTTTAACATTGGTCATACCTAAAACTCTTTAACATTAAGCCTATAATTTAGGCATAATTCTTACATCAATTTAATCCTTCTGTCATAATCCACATTCGACATTATTTCCAAAATAATACTTCATAAAACCATGGGGGTTAAATCAATTAATTTTAATCAAATCTTTAACCATAAGTTATAAGTACGTGAGGCTCTTTAAACTCCCAAATCCTAGCAACCATAAAGTCCATGATCAATAACATCATATACAACTGATCATAGAAAATTATGAATAACATTATACATCCATTTATCATGATAACCATAAACCTTATTTATTAATGATTACATAACTATGAACCAAATATCCGTCTCATTTTCTCCTCCATTTTCTTCCTTGATCAAACATATGTTAAACAACTTAAACCAAAATTTAATCGCTTAAATTAATCCATCACTTACCGGGGAGAAGGGTTTTTCCCTCTTGGAAACCCACTAGGTCCGGAGCCATCACCATATTTTGGAGTTCTACCAACGATCTGAGGCTGATTTCTCCATTTTGTCCATGATCCAAGCTAGGGAACCACTCTTCAAGACCCAAATCACAATCGGCTAAGATTTCTCTTTTCTTTGAATTTGAGTTATAGAATATTTTATTCATTATCTTTGGGTTTAATCTCCTTGTTTATGGAGCAGATACTCTTGATTCTAGGGTTATGGAGTAATTATGATGTATGATAATATATAAACTATGGATATGTCATTTCCTTGTTTCTATGAAATGCTTACTTCTTGTGCTATGTGTGTTGTGCCTTGTACATGTTTGACGAAATATGTATGTGAGTAATACATGTAGATGTAAAAAATTTATTCCTATTTTAAGATTGCTTCTGGGCTGGATAACTAGGGGATCTTTAGTGACAGAGGATACCCATGCAACCAGACTTACTATACCCTTAGTGACAAAGGATATCGATTATTAACCACTTCCTGGAGTAATGACCATAAAATAGAGACTAATCCTTTGTTACATAGGTACAAGTATGGAGAATAATGAGATGCACATGTTCTAGGGACATTATCTAGCATCATAGTGAAATCGAAAGCCTAGAATCTTCCCACAAACCTTCTCAACCCTCTCAACCTCCTCAATTCTCTAACAACCAACACTCTCTCTCTCACACACTCTCTCTAGTTCACAAGCTTTCACACAATTTAATAGTCTAGATAACTTGCTTCATAGACTTACTAGTGATTAAACCTCAGTCTATGTGGATTCAATATTTTTTTATTACTGACGACGTAACTGTGCACTTGTGATTTCGTAATAAGTTTTTGGCACCGTTGCTAGGGACTATAGTGATTAACACTAGTTGATAAGTGATTTAATTACTTTAGACACTTTTCTTTTTATTAATAAAATTTTTCATTTTATTTACTTGTGAATAATTTTTTTTTACATACACATAGACCAAAAATATTGTAATTTGCTTACTCACATATACATAACCCAAAAATTCTTCATTTTTCTTTTTGAATGAAATCTTGATTTGGAACTTACTCTTATATGTGCAGAACTGTAGGAAATCTATTGCCTGTTGATCCTAAGATTGACAAAACATTTAGAAGAAGAAGAAATCTATAGAGACATTTAGTAGAAGAGTAGAGTCAGACTGAAATGACAAACAAATCGTTAAAGGATTACGCAACCCCTTATGCAAGAGGCTTCAAGTCTAACATCACTAGACCTTCCATTAAGGCCAACAATTTTGAGATCAAGCTAGCGGTAATATCTATGGTGCAACAGAATCAGTATGGGGGTGGACCAAATAAAGATCCCAACCAACACTTAGAAACATTCTACGAGATATGTGGCACTATGAAGATGAATGGAGTTGCAGCAGAAGCTATCAGATTACTATTGTCGGGATTCTCATTAAGGGATAGGACAAAAACATGGCTAAATTCTTTATCCCCCAATAGCATCACATCATAGGAGCAATGCGAATAAGTCTTCTTAGAGAAGTTTATTCTCTAAGAAAAACTGCACACATGAGGAATCTAATTGCTAGCTTTCGACAAAAAGATGGGGAGTCTCTCTATGAAGCTTGGGACAAGTTTAAAGGACTTCTTTGACAATGCCCCCATCATGGATTAGAAAAGTGGTTAATCATACACATTTTCTACAGTGGAACCAGTTATCAAACAATGGTTTCCTTGAATTTCGCAGCTGGTGGAGCTTTAATGAACAAGGGTCTTGATGAAGTCGAAGAGATAATAGAAAGTGTGGCAATGAACCATCATCAGTGGGCGTTAGAGAGGAGCAACCCAATTAAGATACTCGGAATACATGGTGTAAACACTTTGGATCTAATCTCAGCTAAGATGGATGCCCTCAACAAGAAGTTCAAATCTATGAATGTCAATCCTGTGAATGTGATAAGTACAAGTTGTGAAATATGTGGTGATTTGGAGCACATAAAAGAAGCTTGCCAACTTGGAGCCATCTCTGCACGATTGACTCAGATTGAACAAGTGGATGCAATAGGAAATTTCAATTTGAGGCCCAACAACCCGTATTCAAACACCTACAACCTCAGATAGAGAAATCATCCAAACTTCTCCTATCGCAACAACAACCAAGAGCAAACGAGGCAATCATTAAGCTTTTAGAAAAATTCACAACCCTCAAGATTAGAGAAAATACTTGAGTAGATGCAAGCTACTCAATTGGAAATGAAAAAGACATCAAGAAACTTGGTGGGAGAATAGACATCGTTGAAAACCATCTGAAGATTCTTCATAATCAACTAAAGCAAATAGCTAGTACCTCCTCAAGACCATAAGGATCATTTCGAGGAAAGCCATAACAAAATCTATTTGAGCACTTCAATGTCATTGAACTAAGGAGTGGACGGACCTTGGGGCAATCCCAAATGACTGCTACATCACAAGGGATCTAGCGTACACTGATCGAAGAGTCAACTCCTTCCTCTTTGCAAAATGATCATACCCAAGAGGAAGTCAAGAACGGCGAACCAATTGAGAGGAGCCCCATGGGTAAATATGTACTGTCGATACCCTTCCCTCAACAGATTTTTAAAGCCAAGAAGGATGAAGAATTTGATAAGTTTTTAGAGAAAATCAAAGAACTATGCATTGAGATTCCTCTTATGAACGTTATGTAACAAATGCCAAAGTTTTCCAAATTCATGAAAGAAATTCTATCAACCAAACGAAAGAAGGATGGCAGCGAAATGGTAGCACAAATTGAGGAGTGCAGCGCTCTCATATCAAATCAAATGCCTCCTAAGCTGAAGGATCATGGGAGCTTTTCCATTCCCTGCACCATAGGGACAACTACCATTCAGAAAGTTTTTTGTGATTTAGGCGCTAGTGTTAGCCTCATGCCTCTATCTTTATGTAATAATTTGGAATTGAAAAACTTGAAACTTACAACTATGACACTGCAACTGACAAATCACTCTTACAGATACCCATTAGGTGTTGGTCTTCAAAGACCAGCACCAACCTGGTACTGATCTTCAAATACCAGCACCACTATGTGAAAAACTCTCCAACTGATCAAGAGAAATGTTGGGAAGGTCTAAAATTTGTAAATGAGGGCACATTTGGACTCCCATGAGCCATGTGAATCTACAAGACTTGGAATGGGTCTGATCTGAATCCTCTAGATCCATCAATGAGTTTTAACCAAAACCTATTGATGGATCTAGAGGGTTTGAATTTCTGAAATATTTCCATGTTATAAAAGATGAGAGTGTCTACGATGTATATATAGCCTCCAATCATGGTTTTGAGACTCCCATAAGAAGATATGAGCACGTGCTAAGTGGTACGGATTTTGGTATTGGTCTTCAAAGACCAACACCAACTTGGTGCTGGTCTTTATGTAAAAAAACTCTCCAAATGGTTTGGAACAATGCTGGGAAGGTCTAAAATTTGTAAATGAGGGCACATTTGGACTCCCGTGAGCCATGTGAATCTACAGGATTTAGAATGGGTCCGATCTAAATCCTCTAGATCCATCAATGGGTATTGACCGAAACTCACTTATGGACCTAGAGGGCTTGGATTTCTAAAATATTCCCATGTTATGAAAGATGAGAGTGTCTACAATGTATATATGACCTTCAATCATGATTTTGAGACTCTCACAAGAATATATGGGCATGTGTCAAATGGCATGGATGCTGGTGTTGGTCTTCAAAGATCAGCACCAACGTGGTGCTGGTCTTCAAATACCAACACCACTATGTGAAAAACTCTCAAAATGGTCTGGAGCAATGCTGGAAAGGTCTAAATTTGTAAATGAGGGCACATTTGGACTCCCGTGAGCCATGTGAATCTAAAGGACTTGGAATGGGTCTGATCTAAGTCCTCTAGGTCCATCAATGGGTTTTGATCGAAACTCATTGATGGACCTAGAGGGCTTAAAGTTCTGAAATATTTTCATGGTATGGAAGATAGGAGTGTCTACAATGTATATATAACCTCCAATCATGGTTTTGAGGCTCTCACAAGAAGATATGGGCGCATGCCAAGTGGTATGGATTCTGGTGATGGTCTTCAAAGACTAGCACCACTATATGAAAAACTCTCCAAATGATTTGGAGCAATACTGGAAAGATCTAAAATTTATAAATGAGGGCACATTTGGACTCCTGTAAGCCATGTGAATCTATAGGACTTGAAATGGGTCTGATCTAAATCCTCTAGGTTCATCAATGAGTTTTGATCGAAACTCATTGATGGACCTAGAAGTCTTGAATTTCTAAAATATTTCCATGGTATGAAAGATGAAAGTGTCTACAATATATATATGGCCTCCAATCATGGTTTTGAGACTCCCACAAGAAGATATGGGCGCGTGCCAAGTGGCATAGATTCTGGTGTTGGTCTTCAAAGACCAGCATCACTATAAGTCTCTCAACATGATTCAACCCAAAGAATATGCTCATACCCATCATATCAACAGCCAACACCAACTTTAGCTTCTTCTCCTCTTTCCCCTCCTGGAACTCCATTTCCTTATTACCAAAATCAAGAACCATTTGTTCAATGTGAACTAATAAGCTTGAGTTAATATCTGCGCCTATCAATTTCTTTTCTAAAGATTGCTGGTACACATCTTCTGTGTTCAAGTGAAATTGACCAAGTTCAGCAAGCACTTCATGTTTCTTACTTTCTATGTTATTTGCAAAATGATGAAAGGATAGAAAGCAACCCTGCATTATCAAGGTACACTAAGAAGTCAAATTTACAAATGGTAAGACTCAATAAAACCATGTCATGATAAATAATGTTCATTGAAATGCCAAAATGTTATCTTTCTCTCTAGAATAAATTGGTAACACTAACTGACCACAATAGAACTAGAAATGAAGAATAAACAAGTTTAAGAAATAGTGACCAACAAATAATACTAAATAAGTGATTCGTTGCAAAAAAATACACTACATAGACTGCTCTTGTTAGTATGATAATGAAGTTATAAATTAATTTACACAAAAGTCATGATGGATACAATGTCAATGTAAGTTTCATAAAAGAAAACTTATACTAGAGTTGCAAGGTCCATTAATCATATTGTGTTTGATAAGTTTCTATACTATAGTATATGATAATCTCTACTGTGTCAAAATAGAAAAATTTAAGAAAGAAACAAGGGCCAACAATATCTTAGCATGTGCATCTTGAGAGAAAGAGAAGGCTATATACAGGAGTAAATGTATGTTTTTGAGAAGTGCACTGCTTGAAGAAGTATAAAGTACTACAGATCATGATACAAATCTAAATAACAAACAAGGAACTAAATTTTTTCCTATATATGGGTGAGACATGTATGTTGGTCTAGAATGTACATATAGCCTCCAACCGTGGTTATGAGTTTTCACAAGATGTTATGACCGTGTGACAAGTGGAATGGATGTTGGTGCTGGTTTGAAAGACCAGCACCACTATATGAACAAATCTCCATATCATTTAGAGCAATATTTGGAAGGTATAAAATTTACATGTGAGGATACATTTTGACTCCCATGAGTCATGTGATCACACGGGACTTAAAATGAGTCTGATCTGAGCTTTATAGGTCCATCAATGGATTTTTATCGAAACTCATTGATGGACCTAGATGGCTTGGATTTCTATAATTTTTCTATGAAATGAAATATTAGAGTGTCTAGAATGTGCATATGGCCTCCAACCGAGGTTATGAATCTCCTACAAGAAGTTATGACCGTATGCCAAGTGACATGGTTGATGGTGCTGGTCTCGCAAGACCAACACCAACATGGTGCTATTTTTGAAACACCAGCACCACATTGGTGCTGGTCTTTCTAAACTAGCACCAACGTTGTCGTGGGTTCTCATCAGAATGGCTAGTGCTGGTTTTCGAAGATCAGCACCAACGTGGTGCTGGTTTTGCAAGACCAACACCATAGTATAAGAAAAATTAAAA
>JBBUKS010175323.1:0-23936 GCA_038050645.1 Hedychium gardnerianum
GAATGGCCATCGGATAGTCGTGAATGGACGATAGCCATTCACTCCGACTCGGGCGATAATATGCGTTTCCGCTTCCCAATGAGGGGGACTGCTCTCTCATCCAAAGCAATGGTACATCACGCTGGGACTCACTGACTGTCCTGCTATGCCTCTTTCTTAAGATCGGACTGACTTCAAGGTACGAGTGATAACGACGTGCGACGTGGAGCATTCAACGAGAACATTTGCTTATACGGGACTAGAAACTCAAATAGAGGGCCCCTGCTGCCCTTTTCTCCCCAGGGACCCCTCAAAGCTACTGAATAGTTGGAGGTACGGAAGAGTGCACGTCACTATGTTCGTCACGTGAGTTCGTGACTTTTTTGCCATGCTTATTCTCATATCTTAATCTCTTTATATAGAGATCATACGAAGAGATCATACGAAGTTCTTGAATGAAAGTAGCTCGAGACGTCGGTGCCCTCGTACCTTCCTTATTCATATTCATTCGTTCCGGTCGGAGGATAAAAAGATCTGGAATGATCTGGACCGCCTTATTCATATTCATTCGTTCCGGTCTCCGGAGCTGGAATGAAAGCGAATTCGTTAACTCAAGTACGGCATCATAAGATGCTATATGCCATATGCGTAACAAATGCCTTCCAGGGTCAGAGTAAGAGGAGCGAGTGAAATGACGCGCTCGAAATTTAGGGCCGTACAGGGCTCGACTGACGACCGAGTGCTTAGACGAACGGTAGAGTTCATATGTCATATTCACGACCTCTTGCTGCGAAGTTACGAACGGTAGAGTTCATACTAAGCTTCTTCCCGTCCCACGTCGCTGTCGCTCGTACCTCTTGCTAGATGTTAGAGCATTGCGACGTGAAGTCCGATCTCTAAGGCTCCACTCACACTCCAGCCGAAGCATTCATGAGCGGGCCAGCCATTCAAAAGCGGGCACGTGAGCTCGTGCTTTCGCTGCTCCTGGTAGTCGACGCATTATCCTGAATCTCTGCCTTGGAGGACTGATTTGCCCTCTTAGTGGACTCAGAGACCTTTCCGTGCCGATCTTTGATTTGATGCTTCACCGGCTCCAGAACCTTCTACGACGCTGTCGCTTGTTCCTCTAACCGGCTCGTCGGCGTCGCTGTGCTCGCTCCTCACTTCTTTCCTTCCCGAAGCCCTCTCATCTATAGCGGGGACAGGAATCGAACCCGTGACTTGCTTGGATCATTCGGCCAGTGATCGTGACTTGAACTTCTCAGACGGGACATCCTATTCTAGCTTACTTAATAAGGATGAGTTTGAACCTACGGCTTCTATAACTATAACTATAGTGCCATTCAGTAGCCTCTGCAGATCTAGCTTTCCTAGGGGTGAGGTATGCTAGGCCTGTCCCCAACGATCACTGGGATTGGACTACTGAACTTGAATGGTGAATTTCACCGCTCCGTGGGCTTCCCGGAAGAGAGGACAGGACCAGGCTCGCTCTCGGCTTCTCTCGATTTTGCTATTGAACGATTGAGTATAGGAATAGGAATGATCTATTCATTCTCTCTCTATACCATTCTTCTTATATTCGACTCTTGCTAAAACGCAATGTTGCCATTCACTCTTTCCATTTCCATTCACTCTTTTCTCACCATGTTAGACTCTTGCTGAGAGAGTGTTTGTACTTTTCTTTTTTGTATTGCTGGGACGATTCTATTGCGATACCTACCAGCGACGTGGAGAGCAAGGAGCGCTCATGCATAGTCTCGATCTCATGCATAGTCTCGATAAAGTTGCTTAGAAGTCACGTCGTCGTCATTCTTTCTTTCCAGGAAATACAGAATCTTTAGGACGAGGGGCAGCTATGGGAATGAGGTTGCTCTGACTCAAGAGACCGAGACTGGCTCTAGATTGCTTTTCTTCAATTGGAAGACGCGAACCGCGCTCAGGTTGCTTGAAAGGATTCGTGGCTCTAGATCACGAGCCAGAGGATCAGATAATGCCTATGCTGCTGTAGGCTATGGCTCCCTATTCATAGGTTCCGGATATTGATCAGCATCAGTGCTTTCGATCACCCCTATTTCAATCACGAGGTTGTCTAACTACTCATGCTAATATCTTACTATATAAAGAAAGTCTTGATCTGCTCCTTCGTATGGATTGACTCGGCCGATGAACCTGGAATGAACTAGTTGGTGTCTGGATGGGTTATGGTTTTGCTACTGGCTCCTTTCATGTGGAAAGGGAAACCCCCTCATGGCCTTCTTTGGTATGTACCCGGTCCGGTCTTCCAACTCCGCTAATAAAGTGGTGCTAGTGTGAGATCTATCTATCTGTACGAGATGCTACCTATGCCGTGAGCCTCTGTGAACTATGTGCCTGACTCTGGGGTGCTAGTGATGCCTTCGCTCCAACTACCTCTGCATCTGCATCGGTCTATCGTGCTCCAGCTCAGTCCGATGCCATGCTCCTATCTCCGCCCATGCCTTTGCCTTTCTCATTGATAAGTATGGATCCTGCTATTCGACTGGAGCAACGTCAAGTACTTAAGGGTCCCGATCCTCCGGAACTGGGTCTCTATCCGAAAATGAGTACGGGTATTAGAGTCTTGCCTTTGCTTCTCTTGCACGGATATGGGACTAGATATGGAAGACGGACCATAGGTAGGCCAGGAAAAGGTCTGAATCTTGATATGGGGTCAAGGCAGAGAATGTGCCAGAGGAAAAAAGCACATCATGTGCGATAAGGGAGTTGGATATGTTGTAGCAGGATCTACGAAAGAAAGGTGGTTGTACGGTGATCCCTTTATTTAGATCTGGATCACAAGGGGCTTGATCCAGCGTATTATATACCTAGAAATAGAAAGGACTGGCTTTCCAAATTGCTCACTCGCTTCCCGTCCGCCAGAAAGAGATGATAGGAGTGCTCTGGCTCTTTTCCTCTCGACTCAATTGAAAGCTCTTCGCTTAACTCACCAGAAACCTATTCTCTTGCGCTCGCCTGGAAACCTCCTATAGAAAGAACCCGATAGGGGATCTCCCTTCTAATTGCAGCGCATCATTCGGACCGCGCAAGATCACGTACTTTCATTAAAACCCTATCTCTTGCTGGCAGGAAGAAAGCGCCGGGGCTTAGGAAAGCTATTGACTCTACTCTCAAACAGAGATCTTAGAAGTAGAAGGCGCAGCAATTGCGGGATGTGAAGTCGTTCACAAGACAATAGAAAGAAGAGAGAAGAATGAATGAGAACATACATTTCTTTCGAGATGCGAAGACCGTCTAGTCTTAGTGGCTCAATCTGGGACCTTCCCATAGATGGAGTGGTGTGGTCCATTCCGGTAGACGACTCTGAAGAGTCTTCTATGCACACATCTCCCGAATGAGTAGCCTCATAGTCGTAGGGGGGACAGAGCCCCACTAAGCAGTACCCTTGAAACCTATCCAAAGGCAATCCAAGATCTATGCCGGCGAACCCCCACTCTTTCCCAATTCCAAGACAGCGCCTAGCAACGAATAGTCAACCCTCTCACCCAGAGAAAGAGAAAGGAGGCCTTACCAGAGAGGGAGATTGTCTGGTGGATATAGATTCAGAAGTAGGCCTGTGAACGACGAGTTCAAGAGGTCGACCGAGGGCATTCGGGATACCTACTGACTACGGAATCGGTTCTTCCCAAGGTCAATGAATCGTCTGGCTGGATCCCGGGCATTCAATGTAAGAGAAGCTCTCACGAGTTCTTCGGAGAGGGAACTGAGCCCGTTCGAGTTCAAAGCGGTCAACCACTTGGGAAGTGCCTTTTCGCTTCTTTCTTCCGCTCTTTCGCGATGCGTGAATAGAACTATCTGGAATTCGTGCAGAGTGGCTCTCTTGGTTCCGTCTTCAAGGGAAGAGTCAGTCCGTTCTCTATCTAACGCATAAATAGAAGAGAAGTACCTCGATCTCGATCAAGCGCATGTCACAGAAAGCTATTCCAAAGGACTCCTACGCAATCTACCGTCCGTCAATTTCTCTATTAGTTCTTAATCCTCTTTACCTTTCTCGGTGTATTCTATTGTTTGTTTTTGTTTTGACTGATCCACTTTGATGATAATTTTTGATTCAGAAAGCTCCAATCCATCCTACTCGGCAGGTCTCTATACTTCCTCTTTAGTCGGCTCGGGTAGTGCGCCGGAGGTCTCTTGTTAACATTAACTTGTGGTCTTTTTGATCCGGAAAACGTGGGTAACATGATGGCTCCTTCGGGAGCTTCCGGCGCATCAAGCTCGGAGGCCCAACCGGGACCCGCGGAACCGGGGCAACCTTCCCATAATAACCCGGGGAGAGCCGGGGTAGAGCAGGATCTTCATCGGGTCTTGCAGAAGTTAGAACCGACTTCTCTACAAGGGGCAAAGTTCCTACGCTTATTGGAGCGCCTACAGCTGGAAAACGCCTCTGAACAACTCCTTATTTTAATTAGAGAGAAAATCATCGAAATTGAGCAGACTCGTAGACCACGAAACCGGCATCGAGCTATTAGTATTTTGGAAGAAGTGATCCGAAACTATCACAAGAACGAGTAGATGATGTCAGAATTTGCACCTATTTCTATCTATTTAGTGATCAGTCCGCTAGTTTATTTTGCTCTTTATGGATTTCAGGCACAACTTTGTTTAAAACATACAAGTCAAACGATCGGATTTTATATTCGGTAAGTGACTCAGTGAGTGCTCTCTAAGAAGGGCTCGGGGATATCCTTGACCTGGGCGGGCGTTAGACAGACAGAAGAAGAGAATTTGCATTAATAAAGCAATTTGAGATAGGTGGAATAGGGCTTTCGAGTGCAACCTTCCATGGCAATCAAATATCTCTCTTATGTTTATGTTTGACGGACAAAGGCTTCAAACAAGTATCGATTGGAACAACCATACTGGATCTCTTCCTTGCCTCTTTCAATAGCAGAAAGGGAGCTCTTTCCTTACTTTATTTCAGAGGCGCTGAAATCGGAATAGAATGCGAAGAAAAT
The DNA here is from genome assembly GCA_038050645.1 of Hedychium gardnerianum. Classification (NCBI taxonomy): domain Eukaryota; kingdom Viridiplantae; phylum Streptophyta; class Magnoliopsida; order Zingiberales; family Zingiberaceae; genus Hedychium; species Hedychium gardnerianum. The sequence goes on from JBBUKS010175323.1 coordinate 4,971, forward strand.
GGAAAAAAATCCCGCCGTGAAAGTGGCACGAACCAGGAAAGCTGTCCAATTCCCAAATGGCTTATTCTTTCAAAGGCAAAGCCATTCCTATTCGTCAGAAAACGAATGCCACATCTTCCTAAAAATCCACCCTACAAACGGAAACAGCTCCTTCTGTCCATCAATCCCATTGTGAGCATCTAGAAGTGTCCTTTCCTTTCGTGGATATCTTTTCTCTTTCATGGAAGAATGGCAAATTCCCGGATGCTAATCTCAGATGGCGAAAATCGTCTGCTTCACTTGTCTCTGCTGCTAAGCCCTTTTCCCCAAAATCGCATGTCCGAAGTCTTCAATGCCCAAGGTTCGACTTGCATGTGTTAAGCATGTCGCTAGCTTCCTCTTCCTTGCGCTCAGCCTAATGCCCTTCCTTTTTTGTTCTATCTTTATTCCCCTTCCTCCTGGGTTCAACTCCCGGCATCTCTTCTTCCTCCTTATTCTGCCATTGGATTCTGAAGGTCTTCCACGTCTCTCTGTGCTCCTGGGCTAGGTTGCCCAGCTTCTGATCCTTGGGATCTATTTTTAGCAATGCCTTAGGAAAGAAAGTCTCGATTTCAGTCCTACCCTTTGGTATACCTTTTCATATCGAATATGGACTCATACCCGGCAAAGTGCTTACGGAATGAATTGAAAAACTCTCCCCCCACTACGCGCTAACTAGGAGGATTCCCAACATGGGACAGTTGAGGGTCTACCTTCTATCTTAGACAATCAAATAAGGAATAGAGATAAGGGAAGCAGTCTACTTGAATGTCCATCTGAGATGAGAGCAGGACGGTAGGAAGGAAGGCGAAGTGACTCTCTTAGGGCTATTCCTTCCTTTGTTTAGCGGGATAAAGGCTGCATTGGATTCGATTTATTGAACTGACTTTGCCTTTTCATTATGCCTTTTTGTTCAAAGCAGACTTAGTAGACGATTATCGACCAGTTAATGTTAATGTCCCAAGAGCAGGGATAATATAGGAATAGAATAGGCATATGCCAGAACAGGAAAAGGGTGCCCGAATGAATGCGCAGTTAGGGGAATGGGATAGATGGCACATCGACAAAAGATCTTATTAGCTTAGGTGCCTTAGCCTTAACTTTCAAATATCCTTTTTGCGATTTAAGTTAAGTTGTTTAAGTTAAGTCAAATACCCGGCAATCTCCGAGATCACTAATAGAAAGAGGGGATTCTATTTCTAGCAAAGGAAGATGGCATAAAATAGGGCTTGTTGTCCTACCCATGTATATGGTAGGGGAGGTCTCAGCGACAGCGAAAGAACTCTCTAAAGCAAACCTATGAATATGTAAAGGACTCTTTCTTCCAATAGAAAAAGAAGTTCCAGTCCCTTGTCTTTCATCATTATGCATTCAACGCTTTCGAATGAGTCGGAAAAAGCAACTCATAAACCCAATATCCAAGTTTAACCCAGGTATCCTTACCTCCTCTCTGGTTCAGGACCAACTATGCACTCACAGCCACTACTTTCTCTCAGCATTAGTGGCATCACCAGGTATGACCATGTTTGGAGAGATCTTGAATCTTAGAGATAGCTTGAACTGAACTTTGGACAGAATACAAATGGAATTAAAGCCCCTCTCTATCAGAAGAGAAGAGAACACCCACAGGAATGAGGAAACTAGTTGAGGAATGTTGATTCGAGCAGGCAGTAATACTGCATCGGCAGCTTACTGACACTCCTACTGACAATCTACCCTCTTGCTTTCGATTCTATAAACTGAGCTTTAAAGAGCTAATTCGTTCTTAGTAGCTTATTATAAACATATTAAATATATGACTTTCAAATAAAGATGTAACGTCCGATACGGTTCTTATCGTCCGTTCTTCCTCTATCCTAGTGCTTCTATTTTCCATAGCCTTCCAGTGCTGGTAGTTGAATAAGGAAAAGATGAGCTGCTATTAGCTATCAAAGCCTTCCTTTGCGAGTCTTCCAGCTTCCAGTAGGAGTAGTAAGCTAGGTCCCAGTAAGTAATATATAACTCAGACCTGTAGTTTTACCCGGACGATGCGGACGTTAATGCTTATATAAATCCTATCTTCCCTTCATCCTTTAGGTATTAGGTAAAGATAAGGAAGGAAAAGGTATGCAAGACCGCTCCTGTAGTTTTAGACAGAAAAAGGTGGCGCATAAGGTCGACCTGGGCAACACATAGAAGAGCGGATTCGCTTCCTCTTCCTTATTAGGACTAAACCTCTAACTCCGACCCGAGGTTACCTCTAAAACGCGGCTTTACCGCCGGCCAAAACTGCAAAGCGCAAACCTCTCAAAAACCTATATTTCTTCATATTCAACTCCCCGAAAGAATTTGACCTGTTTGTCGAAGCGAAGCAATGCTATCTTTCCAATAACTCCTCTCCTGTGAAACCTCCTTCCCCATGCCTTGTGGGTTCCCCCTTCAGTCTTCCCAAGAGCATTCTGCTAGCAGTTGTAGGTTCAGCTAGAGCCCTTCACAGAGATGAAGAGTTCAAAGTTTGACTTTACTGGATAGTGCTACCAATAAGCGGTTCCGAACATCTCCTACGAAAATTGGTCTCTCTTATGGTCACAGCAGCTGCCTCCACGGCAACTTCACATCAAAGTTTGACTCCAAAGGGAAGAAGAAGCGATTCGCCCTATTGTATTGACCAGCCGAAGGGCTGAGGTCTAGGGCACGCATCAGTTTTTAGCCAAAGTCATAGGTTTAAATCCTAGACTACAGAGGGTGATTCCGGATCAAGAGACCTAGCCATTTGATGATTGATGGCTAAAGAATCGATCCTTAGCTAAGGTAGAAAGATAGCTCATAGAATGTGACTATCACTTTGGCTTGAAGCCAGCCTTTACTCGATCAAATTTGATTTTCCAATAGGAAATGCACGGACAGAAGGAGCTGCTTTGGGAGAAACCATCTAGTTAATTTTCCTCATCCGATTACTAAACACCTTTACAATTCGGCGTCACACTGAAGCAAGGGATGTACTTTGTAGTTAGGTTGTACACGTGGGTTACCAATCTCAAGTATCTTTAACAGCCTATTCTGATTTATCAAGCCCTTCTGTTATTTGACAACAAGGGATGATTTCACAGTAACCAGTTACTTTATCTGTCACACCGGCAAGGAAGGGCCCCTTAGTTTTAGCGTGAAAAGTCAATCCCATTTGTTCATGTTCACAAAGACAGTTGCAAGAATCGGAGGATGCGCAAGAATTATATATATTAATACCTTATTTTCTTGGCCTTCTTACTGCTACTAGAAAAAAGACTATATAAGACTAAACTAATGAATTCCTTCTAGAACTAGGAAGCCCGGAGGTCTTACAGATGCTGTTGAGCATCGTCATTAGGAAAGAGACCTTCGTCTTCCACAGTATCATATAACAAACATAGGTAATGGCATCTTGCTTCTGCCTAATCAGTGCAATCAGGTTCAGCTCATAACAGCAGGTTTGTTACTTAGAGTTTAGAGCAAGCGTATCGGATCAGAGAAAGGAAAGCGAAAGCGCTTTTGGGTAGTCTTGAAATCATCGCTTCTTCGTAAGTTATCGAAGGAAGCCAACTCCTGGTTTGGTTCGTACAAAGACCACTACCACCCCTGCTTCCGGCAACAAGCTACTAAAGCTAGTAAGCTAGTATACACACACGTATTTTCCCGATTGCTTTAAGAAAAGCTTTACCCCCTAGTTTTTACCTGTCCAAAACTATGGAACTCATTTGAAAAGTTTCTTTTCTAGATCAGAACGTGAACTCTGAGAATAGGGGTATACAAGTTAACCACCTAGAATTGATCCATGACCGCTAAATAAAAGGAGTCCAAAACCAAGTAAGCTAGGTTTTTTCCTCAACCGATTTTAGCTCGGGCATGTCAACAGCCAATATTAACTCCTTTTCATCGATATACGGATAAAATAGCCTTACGATCTGATATCGGTACTAGAAGAACTAGGACTTTGCTGCCTAGCCTGCCTTAGAAAGCCCTCTTTGCTTGCCTACGGTTTCCAAGTCAATGTATAAGGAAGAGCTATTTACCCTGATCTAGTGGGCTGTACCTCCCCCCGAGGGTGGGCTGCGGGTCTTCGATCTGGGATATGATTAATGTCCGAGATCCGGGTATTGAATTCAGAGATGTCTTACCACATTTAATCTTATCCGATTAGATAGCGTTATAGAGAAGAATCAGAATCTATGCACGTACGCTGGCAGCTTGGAGGAAGGCTGCTGTTAGCGAAGCGTCTGTCTTGGTCTTGCGTCTTGCTGGGCTGCTCGGAGGAAGGGAGCGAGCGGTCGATGCCCTGCCCTAATGAACAAACCTGCCTTACCTGGATAAAGCAACCTAGTCTCGATCTTCTGGTAAGTATGTTTCCTCCGCTACCTGTTTTAGTTGTCCAATGAAGCGAGCGAGGGATTCCTCGAAACTTACAGAATCAACGAACTGAAAACATGACCAATACCAATGGCAGCTCCGGCCAAGGCAATCGTTGCTACCCATTTCTAACTCTCCTATATTCATAATCTATTCAAATCTTATTAGTCACGCTTGAAGATGAGATGATGATTGAGAGGGAAATTGAGCTTTCATCTCGAAATGCGTAAGAGAGGTGAAAGTGACCAGGTTCAGGAGAGAGTCCTTCTTCCCTTGTGGCTTATAAGTCAGATTCACTTTCATCCATTGAAATGGGGAACTCGGATGGCCCGAACTCGAAATCAGAAGATAGGTGAATACGGAAGATAAAGCTTCAAGTACGGATTTTCCCAGTTTTCAGTACCAGATTCCGGGGCAGAAGAAGAACTTATTCTATCCCAAGAGTGACGCTACCTTCTACGGGACTAGATGCACTAGTACATGAAGCTTTCCCAGCCCTGCCCTACACTAATGGGTGTAATGGGGCTGGTTTCGGAGGATTGGCCCTCAGTAAACCATTTTAGCCGAACTGAGGAGTGAAACATCTCAAATCGAATTCCTAACCATTGGAAAACAAAAAGCATTTTCTTCACAAGAGCATTACAGGACTGAACGACGAAACCGAAAGATCTCTCACTTCATAGTGATGAAGACCTCTGATTTAGATTGACTGTTGGCAGATTGAAAGCAACTCCGCCTATTCTCAGGCTGCTTCTTTTGCAACAACTTCTGATTCCGTACTGGGTGGGGCTATCTGCCTGACTCTGTGGAGATGAAAGAACTAGTAAACTAGTAGCAAGCTCTATCACACAAACTCTATTCTATCTGGCTCTTCTGTAACAAGAAGTTCCTCAGGAACAGCCTTTGCCTTTTCAGCCACAAGGGAACTTGTCCTCTATCCAGTTTTCCTCGGAGGATGTACTTTACTTTACAGCTTCTTCTTCCCCAGAGACACTGACAAAAACGGATGAGTCCCTTTTAGACTATGCCGATTCGGCCCTAAACTCTTATTGAAGAACAAGTCCATTAGGATTAGGAGTTCGAAACCGGTTCTTCTCCATTTAGACTATCCGCTTGAACTGATTCTGGAGATAGAGATTCCGGTTCAGCCCCGGAGTCTGCGCCTAGCCCCTTTCTCTTAGGCTTAGGGAGGGGAGGCATGAAACAGAGATAGCTAAACAAGCAAGGTTCGTCTGACACAACAGTCCCTGACTCTATCTTCGAGACTGATTCTGTACTATCCGCTTCTTCTGTAACTGAGTCTGCTTCTGCTTTTGATATTTTTTGTTTTCTTCTAAACCTGAACGCGCAACTGTGCCAAATCCTAAGTATGCGCCGCATTGGCCGATCTTTTGTTAGGTTCTTAGTAGCATTTCTTAGGTTATATCATTGAATTTCGATATAACCATCTTTATCTAAGAAAATAATGTTCCCAAAGAAATCCACAGTCTTTTCGCCTGGACTAAGGCAGATTAACTGAGCATCCAATCCCCTATTGTTTAAGATCTAAAAAAAGGAAGAAAGAGGAAAAGAGCTTTGGCTCGGCGGGATGAAACCAATAAAAACACTTGGAGCGCCCAATACATAAAGTATGTTCGAACGGAGTCGTCACTAGATGGTTTTCGTATGAACATATGATTACAGAAATAGGCGATGGCCTCCGACTCTGAACCTCGGTGAGATGATAGAACTAAGTCTAGCTTCAGGCTCGAAGGGATGAAATGACTCGAGGCGAAAAAAGAAGGGACGAGTGATAACGACGTCTGATAAAAGAAGGGATCGCCATCAAAAGCTTCTCCAACTTAAACTCCAGCAGGAACTGGCCTTAGGACGATGGCAGAAGTCGGGATGGCTGGGAATAAGATATATATTAAAAAAACGTATCACTGGTGAAACTGCCTCTCTCAAAGCTGCTATATTGGAATCCTATGCTTCTCTTAAAGCAGCTGTCCGTCTTATCATCCTCTGATGGCTGCTTATGAGATACTGCTGACTTTCAAGCGGCTTGCTTTATCACTTGCTAGCTTGCCCATCACTTCCTTTCAAAGTTACTGGCTTTCGTAAGAGGTGAAGAAAAGAGGGGCCCCAACCCATAGTAAGTTCCATTCTCGACTGCTTGAAAGAGACTAACTCTTTGCCTATTTTCCCTATAGGGTACGATTAAATATTAGAATAATCAGCAGTCCAATCAAGCTTAAAACGGGGAAAGGAGCACGGGAGTACCTTAAGTTAAGCAAGAGTGTGCGGCTAGTGGTCAGTTGATACACCGGGTTAATTGAACAATTAATGCAACGCCTAGCGGCTAGAGCAATGGGATAATTAAGAAAGAGAGTTATTAAGACTAGTAAGAAGGTTCAGTCCAACGGGGAAGCTTTAGATAATGCAGCGGCGTACCTGCGCCCAGAAGAGCAGGAGATCAACAAGTGGTTCAGCTGGGGTCTATACTACAACCAAAGGAAGAAGTTAATAGGTAGTTTACAAGTGGAGCCATGCCCCTCCTAATGATCAGAAGTCAGTGAGGTAGTAGAGTAATGCGTTCAAGCTTGCGTCGATATAAGTAAATTCTGTCAATCGTGAAAAAGCGGCTCGCAGAGTAATTAAGAATATATAGCAAAGAAGTACTACATAGAAAAGGATCTCGGTAGTATCCTCGATTAACAGAGGACGGGTCGGAGTCTCTTTCAACAGTATGCCTGACTAGTAATACCGGCTATTAAGAGATTAGGGAAGATATGGGCTGATGTCGATACTTGACTTGGAAGAGACGGCTTTATAACGATAGACAGCCCTTTAGAGATAGGAGCACGGGTCCACCGATACAAAGAAAAAAAATTGCATAGCCTTCGCCCAATAGAGCCCGATGCTACGATAAGCTTAGAATATAAGGCAATCTTTTAACAAAATAGGCTCCTGCCATGAAAGGGAAGGATAGATATTGAACCCGCCAAGAAAGAAGCGCAGACCTATCTTGCTTTTAGGCGTGGGTCCTTGCCCTGGAAAAGAGTTTGTTCATTCTCGTCAACTTTGATTCGACGTATTAGAACCGTGTGTGCAAGTAAAGTCGACACGGAGTGAATGAGTGCAGCAAAGTCTCTTATCTTCCCACGGAATCGAAAGCGGATCAAGCTCGCACACAAGCCTGCTACCAAGCAGGAGCAAAAAAAGGAATATGTTGAATTGGGACAGGAAACCATCATAAGCCAGCCAACAAGCCTAACCGTCCCTATGTCATCGGGGTCAGATACCCTGTAGCCTTTCTTCCCTTCACAAGCCAAGGGCAAGATGAATCTATTGCCTCCCCTCCGTCCACGAGTAGAGATTTTGTATTGAATTGTGTAAAACCCAAACCCAGGAGCAATAGTCGGAGATTATATTAGTGGCTAGCTTTAGTGGTCTTGTTGCTGTTACCGAGGATGATAAACCTAAACTCCTAAACTAAAGAGATTAGCTCCTAACTCGTTGACTTGAGGATGTCACTTGCTTTCCTAAACCTAAATCCATTCCCCTAAGCCTGCTTTGATTACATCTTCCATGCCACCGTAAGGCAAGGAAGTTAGCTACTGGCTTTAGATTGCTATGTGCCACTGACGCAGCTACGACTGCTAACTCTGCTAACTCAGATAAGTCAATTAACTCTTATAAGTACGACTATCACTCCTCTAATTCATCCTAACATGTAACTCATAGAAGACCTAACTCTTACCTCTACCTCAACTAAGTCAATTAACTCTTCAGCTACTCTTCTAAGTCAAAGAAATACAATAACTCCGATAACTACAGGAACTCTTAGAAGTAGCACTAACAAGACTCTCTCTAAACCATAGGACAATTAGCCGGAATCAGTAGATAGCTAGAGGAGGGAAGGCATATTCGCAATCCTTGGGCAAAGAGGTAGTTGACTACTCGACCAAAGAAATACCTTCAAATGGGGCTTATATACGCAACCCACCTTCTCATCTCTCATTCCTTTTCTGACCTACGGCACTGAACGTCAACCCCTCTGATAGAAAGTCAATGAGCGCGGTGCAACAAAGCTTCTAGTTTCGGTATCTCTCCCGTGGGTATACCCTTCAATAGTGAGTCTCTCTCTCGTGAAGTAAGAATATCCCGTGAAGTAAGAATTTCTAATATGAGCTGAATCCACTACTGGAAAGGCAGGAGGGCGAAGACGAAGTAGGGTTGAGTCTCAAGGTCAAAAGGTTCTCTTAGGCGCATGGTCCTCAATCTCCAAGTGGGATATTCTATGGATTCTCAAAGCAAGCCCTGACACTGGTGAAGCAGGCAATGCTAAGTCCTCTTGTCCATCTCTGTCAAGCAGAAGCTAAGCAGCAGGTCCCACCCATCTCCTAGTTTTGATCGAAACGCAGGCAAATTGGAAGCATACTGGGTCTCGAAGAAGGGATCCAAAGCCGATCCTTGTCCCCCAAGACCTAAAAAGAAAGAGGAAGGGGCGAAAAAAGCAATCCATAGAAAGTGAAAAATCTTTCCGCCACCTTCGCCCGAAGCTCTGACAAAGGCAAGAAGCCTCTGGCGTCAGCTGCTGTTGAAAAGGCCCCACCGGCTAAGAAGCCAGTCTTCGGCGAAGGTGAGGATGAACCTAAGCGCCCAAGATAAACTCTTGAAGAGAGGAAGAAAAAACCTTCCGGAAGGAGAAAGTACGAAAAATCATCAATGATGCTCTGAAGAATGGCCTGCTACTCCCAGAGTGCAAGAGGCCCGCAGAGGCGGACAAAGTAGACAACTCGAAGTGAAGTATTGCCCCTATCATCGGATCTTGGGGCACCCCATAGAATCTTTCTACATCTTCAAGGACTGGGTAGAGAAGCAATACCAGAGCGGGGAGATCACTCTGTCCCCCAAAGTCTTGTTGAAAACTCCAACAGAGCACACCAACACTATCCAAACGCTCCCGAGAGAGGTCTGGGGGCAAGAGCTTTACAGACGGCAGCAGGAACCTTACCTGCTACTTGTCTGTGAAGAAAAGGAGGAAAGTGAAGGAGGCCGTTAAGGATGGCGGAGGTCCGCACCCTCCAAGACCACTACCGTAAGAGCAGCTGGGAAGAGAGAACGAATCATAAGAAGGAAGCCGACGGTGGTCGGACCCCGGTCACTGAAAGACTTCAATGGAAGAATACCTCAATGCTCTCGAGGAGTATGTGAAAAAAGGGGCGAGTTCCAGTCGCTTTAAACGAATTCTTTCCTGAGAGAATGAAAAAAATCCTCACAAGACGAGACAGAAGAAAGCAGCCCCGCGTCGAGTTTAGCTGTCGCATAGACACCCACATTTGAAGACGTCTACGAATTCCCTATTTTGGAAGACGAGGATAGGAACGTATTCTGGGACGAGGCACAGGAAGTTCAGACAATGGAAGGAGAACCTTACTGGCTCCTCAATCCTTATCTCAAGAAGTCCCATCTGAACCTTCGTCGGCGTCAGAACGGGAGTCAGAAAAAGACAGCCTTACTCGCTAAGGGTAACGAAATGATCAGCAGAGACTTGGCCAGCATTAGATACCCTCATCGAGGAGAGTCCTCAAGATCAGGGGAAACCTGTTTACAAGAAAAGAAAAGCGCAGCACTAGCACGCATAGAAGCTCAGCTGGAAGAGATTCTAAGCGGGAGGCGCAATACTGAACCGGAGCCACATCGAGCCCCTCAAAGCCTTCTTTTCTTCCGAACTTTCCAACAAGTGCTTATGAAAGCAGGTCGGTCTCTATCAAACAATAAAGCGCTAGAGAAAAAAAAGGGGCTTAGGGCAGGAAGATTGATAGACCGAGAAAGAGAAGATCTTTCTTTCTTCTTATACCCTTCGTGCCCCATAGCTGTCGTAGTTAGATATGAAAGTTCTCCCTCTTATCCCCTATGCCCCTTAGATAATTAGACTTAATGGTAAATTAAAAGACTTTGATTATAAAGAAGGTGCCATCTCGAAAGTGCCGCTAGGAGGTTTAATCATGGAAGAAAAGCCTGGTCAAATGCGAACATTGCTTTTCCCGGGGTGCCGATAGAAGGGAAATTTGGAATAGCCCACTATCTTAATTATTAGAAATAGATGCCCTAGAACATGTTATTGAATCGAGTGTGAGTTCTCTTACAGCGATTGGGCCCTCCACTATATCCTGTGGGAATTCTGTCACATCTCCATCAATTCCTTTTGAGTTGGAGTTGCTTTCGTTCTTCCAACCATTCCTTCTCTAACAAATGAGCCTGTTTCAGTTGTCCTAAGTTCCCCTCTCAGGCAGGCCAGGATTGCCAGTACGATTTCGCTCCACAGATCCGAATCGAATTGACGGTTTCTCATGATTTTTGGAGCTCTCGTCCGCACTGCTACTGTCAGTGGTATCGCCGGTAGATTTGCCCTTAACGCTGGATGTCTCATCCGTTGTTTTAGGCAGATCCTCATGTTGAGTCTTGGTATTCTTCTTTGGCGGCATTGTAGTCCCACCGGGCGTGCCAAAAAACTGTTACCAAGATCTGGTTTGTTACCAAAATAAAGAGAAAAGCCAAGCTGAGAAACTTGGTGGACAGGTAACAATGTCCGCTAAAGCTTATAGGTTCAGCTCGCGCTAAGATTATCAAGAAACTAAATTGACAAGCAAAAGTAAAGGTTCGTAGATGCTCGACCAAAGGGAGAGGGAGTAAGAAAGTAAATTGCAAAAGAAAGTTAAGAAACTCTGATTGCATAAATCTGAAGGTAATTTATTGAAGTCTTCATTATTGGAAAGCAAAGAGGAGATTCCAGTGGAGTGGAAGATTCCAGAAGAAGGGAATGAACTAGAAAGAGTATGGGAAGGCAAGGAAAGAGGAAGAGTAGAAGAAGAAGAACAATTTTGTCTCTCGCCAGAGAAAGGGTATCAGCTCTCCTGAATTCAGATATTCGAGTGTTTTTTGTTTGTGTTTTTGCTGCGGTTCCGCTACTTTGACTTTTTCTCCTCTTCTTTCCAATGACGTCTTCGACCATGAGTTGCATACTCAATCAACGCTTTTTTGGTGGCATGAACTTTGTCAATATCTTCGCCGGTCTCCTAAGCCTAAGATCTGGAATTCAAGCTCGAAAGTACACTCAAGGGAGGGAGTGAAATAGAAGAGAAAAGAGAAGCTGACACTATATGCTTAACACATGCATCAACAAGAGGGGACGCTCAAGGGCAAAACAAAGAGAAAAGGGCCGAGCACTCCTCTTATATTATATTAAAGCGCTCCTTGCTTTTTCCATACTCCTTAATACCTGAAAGATTTTCTTTTCTCTCGCAGCGAAGGTTTCAAACCATTGAGATATCTTTCCGCTCGTCGGTTGGTGTTCCATTCTTTTTTTTGATAGTTTGCCTTTCATTCCATTCTTCGTCTCCCTAGTCGCAGTCTTTTTGCTCAACCCAATATGAATTTTAGAGTGCCGTGCCGGGGCGATAGGCGCGCCGCAGTCACGCATTCGAGTAAGAGCCTTTGGTAAATTCTTTGATTCAGAAAGTAGGCATTCAGCCTCTAAGTCAGCTTGCCTTTTGCCTTGTGGCTTGGCTTGGGTCGAAGAAGAAGAAAAAAAAGAAGAAAATCCTAGCTTTAGGGGAAAGATCATAGATAGATTCTCTGGACTAGATCCTAGGAAGCAAGCCTTGGTTAGAGGTTTTCAAGTAGGAAAATCCGTAGAAAGGGTCTGCAAGAGAAAGAAGGGTTGGAAGATAGATGAAGAAACCGCTGCCTCCCCTCGGCTTTCTATCAAAGAATCAAACCCTGGATGCTTCGCCCCAACCATTTCTTTCTCAATGTTTACATTGAGCCGGGGAAGCAGCAAGAGAGAGAGATTGAGTGCTAAAGTCTACTGTTCCGGTCCCCGGTCCATATGTGGGTCATCCAGTGGATTTGCAACCGGCTAATTTTGCCCTTTTCTAAAAAAATGCAATGAAGGTCAGACTGATGCTGCTCTTCCAACTCGATCTCTTGGTTCTAGATATGTATCCTTATTTGGGCGAGATGATGGCGGGGGCGATCTCCAATGCCTCTTCCTTTCCTGCTCCTATTGAAGATGCCTTCACTTCACCTCTGCTTCCCCTGCACCTAGAGGATCTAAGACTGATGTGACTATAGATCTGGAATTGACTTAGATGCAGGTTTCAAATGCAAAAAAAATCTCTGACTGGGGAATAAAAACCTGCTCCTGCCTTTTCCTCTACTAGATTTTCGGTTCCGTTCCGTCAGGCTTCTTCTTGCAGTTTCATCTAATCTTTCATCGTAGTCGGCTAAGAGATCACCACATCTTTGTCCCGCTGGTCAGTATAAGGCGACATTACTTTCCATCACAATTAGAAGGAAGGCCATAATAAGTAGTTTCTTTCTTCCATTCACCAGTTGAAGATGGACTCAGAATGTTTTCACGATCTGCCCGATGGAGAGGGATTGCATCCATTTTCTTCAGAGATGCCACAAGTGCCAAGTGCATGCGAATTTGATCTACGCGTCTCCAACGGAGCTTCATAACCAAACCACACCATGGCCCTTTGCATTATATTGCCTAGATATCATAGGAAGGTGTTAACCCGAAGGCGGCCAATTGGACATGAATACATCTTAGTAGCTATCGATTCTTTCACAAAGTGGGAAAAAACCCTCCTATACCACGATCACAGCTTCACACTCATAAGCTTAGGAACGTTAATGCTTTTTTCCGAGCTCTAACGCGCACCTGCCCTAAAGCTGTAAGCGGGGTTTAGTCAAGTAAAGCAGAAGGCGAAAGAAAGACAGAAGCGGAGGGCCTGCCTGACGACGCCCAAGGAGGCTCCCGTGAAAGGAACTACCATGGAAGGAAGTAGCACTTGCCGCCTTGCATAGCATGTCGAGAAGACTTTTCCTTTCAAATATGAATTGTATGCCCCCTATGAAAGGGTTAGATCGTCTAGATACCGAACATAGACTCTAATCCATTAATGAGATAGAGGGAAGTTACAAGACTTTGGAAAGAGATATAGATATAGGAAGTCCAATCCACACCTTAACTGCTAGTTCTATTTATTATATTTTTTTGGGGGGGCGTTAGGGAAGAAAGAGGGGCCTATAACCTATATTCACAACGTCAAGTTCAATTTCTTCATTTGAAATTCATTTCAACATTCATATGAACGGCATCCGCGTATGAAACTCTTCTGTGTCGGCGTCTACTCATTCGAATGCTTCAGCGGAGGATTCGGCTTCTTATGATGCGGATTATTCTTATTCAGTTTTGGCTTCAGATTCGGAATCCGTCTCGGGTGAGGGTCAAAAACAGTAGAAGACACTTTTGCTGTTCACGCCCCCGCAGCTATTTCAGAAAGGGCTACTAGCTCTTGGAGTAAGGGCATTAATTAGGGTTAGGCGGGAAAGGAAGTCACTTCCGGGATTAGCTCTTTTCAGGACTCTGCTGCTATTGACTCATCCGCTGGGATTGGAATACTTGACTTGCTTGCTTTCAAAGCCTAGTAAGTAGTTGGAGGCGTCTTCTTTGAACTAAAAAACGATTTTACTTGAATTCTTCCTGTGAGTGAATCCTATAAACTAGACTCTTCCGAAATTGCGTGCGTAAGAGAAAGAGATTCGTCTTGCCGGGTGTGATTGATGCGCAGAAGAAGTTCTTTTCTCCCATGCCTTTCTTGGTTGGTAAACCCAACAGGAGCTCGAAACCGCCGATAAGGGCTTCACAACGAGTCCATCGAAACGAAGCAAATTAATTATATTTATATTATAGTAGTAGCACTGATTGCCACTTATGCCTTCTTAGCCGTGTCGTGAAAGTCCTTTGCTCAAGTGCTCAAGGAAAAAGGGATCTTTTACCCTTACCGTTCCGAGGGTGTAGAGTTCTTCTCACTCGTATTTGCTAGTGGTGAATCATATCTATATTTATGGTCGTTAGCCCCTACATTTTCATCGTTTGCTATAGAGTCTCATCCCCCCTCTCTATCTTTGTTGGCGTAACCGCCCCTTGATTGGGCGTATGTAAATGCCCGGTAGTATGAGCTACTTCCTCTTAGAATGATCACTAGCATTACCTATTGAAGACTTTCTTTTCCCCAAAGGACTCTCTTTCACGCCGACTTCCCCTAATACCTCTTTTCACTCGGCAGTCTGTCAGAGTTAGCGCTTCGGCTCTTATTTCTTTATCTTTTCTTTCTATATGATATTACTCCCCCGGTTAAAGGAGTAAGTCGGATTGAGAGCCTTTATTTCTAAATGACTTTTCGCTCTTTTACTAGGCCAAAAGAGAAATCCACCTTTGTGGTGCAAATTACGCCTTTACTCTAGCTGCTCTTGGTGGTTGAGTAAGGGCATTGAGCTTAGGCCTACCCCTACTCTCAAGGTAGGGTAGTTAAGTCACCCGAGGATCACTCTCTCCAGAGCCGGGAGTGCAGCCAATTAACAAAACCGATTAAACAAGTCTGGAGCAGCTCAGTCCAGCTAGCTTCTTTGCCAATTAGCTACGTTCGTTCCCCTCCCCCTTAAGTAAAATAGGCTGGTCACGAAATGTCTTTGTCTTCTGCCAATGCGGCGAGTCCTGTGCCTTCGACCTTCGTGGTTGTGTGTCCTTCCAGCCTTAAAGCAATCGGCGGTACTTCAACATGAGTAGGGTGAAGAGGTGAAAGAAATTACTTACTAAAGGAAGAAGGCGCTAGGGCCGGTGCGATGCCTTCTATATATAATGAATATACCTGTCCAGGTGCAGGCGTTTTTGGTGCCTTTTTTGGGGGTTTATGGACGGTGGTATTATTACCACCTATCGGCGTGGTCTTTTGTTTGATTGTCTTTATTGAGGGGCCTAAATAAAGTATTTGAGGCTGAGTAGCTGAACTATTTAGAGTAAGACCCGGAGGTGGTAAAATAAATAACTAGTTCAATCCCCTTCTTCCTTCTCAGACATGGAACTTTCTATCCTCTCCTTAGAGTCGAGAGACTACTTTCCTCTCGCTTCGTAGACTACGCTCTTACCCTTTTCTTTCGGTCGAGCTAGGCTTCACTTCCTATCACCCTTAGTTGAAGGAGAGCGTAGGAAGCCAAAGACCTGTTTTGAGTTCTGAGTTGAATAAGGCAGGGATAGGTGAATTTTGAGATCAGAATCGGTCTTCGATCCGTTCATTCTGTCTTCAGGGCATACTATAGTATAAAGAAGAAACGAGGGAAGCTCATTCCGGCAGGAAGTCAGGGACTCCCTTAACTTATGTTTGTTTTCGTGGAACAGAGGCAGATAGTAATTGGTATTCGGACAGATAACGAAGATTTAGGCGGGACCACTAGAGATGCTCCTCTACTAAAGGCTATCGGAAAAGCAAGAAAGATAAGGGAAGGGGTCAAGTACAAGGAGGGAGGATTGCTTCTCTCACCCGTACGTAGGCGAAAGGGAAGGCATCGGAAGAGCCAAAGTCCCAAACCAAAGAACGAGTTCAGCCACTTCCGTCAGATACGAGATTTGGTTTGTCCCAGCCGTTAGAGCGTTAAGCCACTCATTATATTAGGTCGTCTCAAAGCGCTTAGTCGAATTTGGGTCAACGAGCTTGGGTAGACGGAAGAAGGTCTCCGAAAGCCCTCTTTCTTTACAGCTTCGAGAAGAACGGGCACTCAAACCTATCTTTCATCAACCAAGAAAGCAAGAAGAGCGGCTTCAAGCCCAATCGAACATCAATCACTTCACGGACGCTATGGATTGAGTAGCCAACCCCAAAACGCAAGAATCAAGGGGAGCGGAAAGAAGCTTCACCGATTCCGACTCTAATCTCAGGCTTCATTGGTAAGGTAAGGAAGCGTAGCAGCTCCAACATCGAATCGGGCAATTCCTCTTCCAGCCCTTGTGACATCAACAAACAAAGCGAGTTGAGCACGAACAGCAGCTTTTTCGGAGATGACTTCTGTCAATAGGCAAGTAGCGCCCAATCGAGCGAGAGAAGATAGGGATTTCTCCCAGCACTCGAAGACCAAGATCAGAGGATGTGAATTGGCTTGGTCTCGTGATCTCATCTACGCAAATGTTCAGATCTTTCTGTGAAGGCCGGTCCCAAGGCAATTCAAGGGATGGGGCAGTAACCAACCCCAAAGAAAAAGAAAAGAGGATACGAGTTCACCCGCTTGCCCACGAGGTGAAGGAATTTAGACCAGATTGACAGTGATTGAAAGGGGGTCGAGTGTAGCTCCTGATTCCATTGACTTCAGTTTGGAATTAGTCACCCTGTCTTCTCATCTATCTTCGCTGACGATCAAAGAAGGAATCAACATGTCATCTATCTGTCGAATTACTGAAGCAATTAAGTTAGGAGGGATCAGAGGGAGGTCCCACTAAACTAACTATGAAGGGCCTTTAGTTTCTACTATTAAGAATAAGGGTTGGGAGAACATGATTCACCTTCACCCATCTTCCGTGAAGCAAAAGGTGCCGAGGGTCAGGAAGGAGTTTGACCAACACCGGGATAGGAGAGAACGCTACCCGAGCCATTGAGTACAGATCTTTCTTTGGAAAAGCGATTAGTGATCTTTTGTGAATCAGGGAAGGTAGATTTCTTACTTAGTGCTTGCGCTAAGGAGTAGAGTAGGGGGGAAGCCCTAACCGAGAGAGGTGTGAAGTAGCTCGACCAAAGGGAGAGGATGGAGGCGGCTACAGGAAAGCAGAGCCAGCGCGAAGGCGTGTAATCATGGGATGTTGGGAACCAGAAGTTTCATTGGAAGTGGTGGACATGGGAGGAAGACGTTGACCCAGAGCTCGAACTTGAAGAAGTTGAATGACTGGTAGTAAAGGACGGACAAGGAGACTTTAAGTAGTAGCATTACTGGTAGAAGACACAAAAGTATGGGACGTGTCAGTGGACACATTGGTAGTGGAGTGGGAAGAATATCCCCATCCCCTCCTTCACAGGGTTAATCTTTCTCAATGCGACTTGGGAACGTAAAGGTATGAAGTAGCTCAACCAAAGGGAGAGGAACGAAAGCTAAATAGAAATGGTATTCTATCTTTTGAAGAGCTAGCCCCTTCCCTATTCTTATAGCCGAAGTAGTCACTTAAGCTGAAATATAGTACCCGTAAACCCCTTAGTTCCTCTTCTTTACCTAGGGGGCTTGAAGCTATAGAAAGAAAAAGGCTACTTACTAGCTTTGCGATAGGAGCTTGCGCGTGGGCCCAAGCTCTATAGGAAATCAAATAGCATAGAACATAGAAGCGGCTACTCTTTAGCGTTAGGAGTTCAGTTATTGTCGTTTAGTTTAGCTTTCATTTAGGAGTGATCCTTCCTTATTGCAATCAAGCTGTGTCAGTTCCTATTGCTCTAAGACTGACAAGACAATAGGATAAGGGAACCATAGAAAGGATAAAGGCTGCAGGTAGAGCCAGAGAAGAATCCGGATAAGGGATTGGAGGCAGATCCGGACCCGAACGAAAGAGCTCTGCGGCGGTCGGTCTCTCACTTCATCTCGATGGTATTGTAGTCTAGTTTGAAAGGAACTAACTCAAGGACTGATAAGCTCGAACGAGCAGCAGCTGCCATGCCTTGAAATTAATCCCAACAACCGGAGAGATAGATAGATGGAGCGGATAGAAGAACTGGCCTACCTCTCCTAACTGCAACTGTTATCGCTGGTTGAACTGGCTAAGCCACCTCCGCTATATAAGCTTAATTAGCTCGCCTCGTCTGGTGTAGACGGATCGAGAATCTGGTATCGATGGATGGCTTCCTGTTAATTGATCTCCTCCAATCTTCCCGTTTTTGGGCAAAATATGAATCTTTTCTGTAAAGGCTTGGATTCAGGTTACCGTCCGATCAGACGAAGGCTCCCTCACGAATCCGAACAAAGCTGCTCAGCCATAAAAAAATGGATAGTATCCAAGCTAGGAATGCGCTTCGATATAATAAGAAGGGGGACCATCGACTTAGCCACACTCGACTCCCAACGGCATAGAAAGAAAGGCGCTTCCAAGCCCAAAGTTCTTCTTTGGCAGGTGGCTTACCCCAATGGGGGTACCAAACGAGTGATCTTGGTGCCTGCCATAGTGCCATTACGCCTTTATACTATATCAAGTGGATTTGGTCTCGGCTAAGCCGATTTGGCGATCGGTGGATGAAGGATGAATGGTTCAGCCCGGGGCTCAAGCTAGTGAAAAGACCTACATCCAATCTGGAATAGAAATCCGTGGATGTAGGATCAGCTCCAAGATGGGCAGTTCCTGGTTCCCTTGGGATCATAAAGAAACTATTGCTTTAGTGGAAGGCCTATCAAAAGAATTGCTGGAGCTGGACTGGACCAAGTTCGAAACAGCCCCAGCGGGGGCATCATATGCTGGCTTATCGCACCTACTAAAGGAGTACCGTCGCAATACGGGATTGGAAGATTGATGCTATAAATCTCCATCAAACTGGATTGTTATTTATTTATAATTGAATAAAAGCGAGGTTCTGAAAGAATTTACGAGCTACCGAGTTTGAGCGAGAACTTCCCCCGTGCCCGGATCGAAAGGGAGACGAGACCTCATGGCGTGAGAAGAAGTTTTTTTCGGAAGAACCGCTAGGAGTACCTCCGCTCCCGAATCAATCCATTCCGCAGCTCTTCCAA
>JBBUKS010175748.1:0-23924 GCA_038050645.1 Hedychium gardnerianum
AGTCTCAGCTAAAAATCATACATCGAGATTTAAAAGCCAGCAACGTTTTGTTAGATGCAGAAATGAACCCCAAGATCTCAGACTTCGGTTTAGCTAAGCTTTTTGATGTCGATCAGACTCAGGGCATTACGAATCGAGTTGTGGGAACTTTGTGAGTTGACTATCCCAATTAATGGTTAACTCACTGTTAAAAAAAAAATGCAATAACTACTCTGCTCCCGTTCAAAAATTATAATTTCATTGCAGCGGATACATGTCGCCGGAGTATGCAATGCACGGACAGTTTTCGAGCAAGTCTGATGTATTCAGCTTCGGCGTTTTAGTTTTGGAGATTTTGACGGGAAGGAAAAACACTGGTTCATATAATTCTGAAATAGCAGAAGATCTTATGAGCTATGTAAGTATATTAAAGTACAACTACGCTATCTGTTTAGTGATCAAAAAGCTCAACTCCATAGAATGATAATATGATATGAAACAGATATGGGGGAAATGGGATGGAGGTGCAGCATTGGAGATCGCAGACCCAGCTTTGGGTGGAGACTATGAAGCGAATGAAATGCTGAGATGCATTCAGATTGGGTTACTATGTGTTCAGGAGAGCCCATATGACAGGCCAACCATGTCAACTGTGGTTGTGATGCTGAATTCTGAAACTGTGTCTCTTCAAGCTCCTACCCGGCCGGTATTTTCTATCGGGCATAGTCGCGTCGCCGTGGACTCAGGCTTCAGCTCGAACGCTTCTAGTTATCGAGTCGGAGCATACGAAAGAGACAGTAAGTCATTGCTCATCACACCTACAGCAAAGGATGTCTCCATTTCAGAAGTAGAACCTAGATGAAAAAAATACTTAGATTTTCTCCATAAAGTTGGGATGTTTGGAGTTTCAAACACATTAGCACAGAAATTTTAGCTTGTTTTGTTATATTACAGTTGCTGGAAGAGAAACTTATATCTGAAGTGTGGATGGATTGTTTTTGGTTCTTATGGATTTTAACTTTGTCTTAATCTATATCCACATCCTTGAGGGTAATTGATTTGGTAGATATGATTTTTCAAGCTAGTTAATGCGAATAAAGAAACAAATTAGTATAAAAAGATGTGGGTTGGTCTTTGTTTGAAAATAAGTTTAAAGTTATTATCAGCCACGCCCAAAACATGAAACATATGAGTCAGATTTCCTATTAAACATTTTTATAAAATTTTAAATTACTTTCAAATTAATTTACAAGTCCATTCAACCCAGCTGAATTCCTCTCAACATGTTCTCCTCTAATTAGCTTTCCCTAAATTGAGACTCAAGCTAGTTAGAAACAGTTTCAGATACAAGAAAACTAGTGCAAACATTAATATTCTGGCCTTCAGTCTGAACATTGATTCAACAAAAGCATTTCAAGATAGAAAATTGAGAGTACAAGCTAGTTAAAAACACAAAAGCTAGTACTAGCAAAATTAATCAGTACGCGAATGCATTGGAATAGCTAGAGATTCTTCTTTAAATTGATCTAGCAAGCGAGTCGACACTGAAGCATCACATGAGCAAGCTCCTAATGATGGCAGCTTGATCGCTACTGCTTTCTTCGAGCAGCTTCGACAGTCTCTCGCTCAAGTCATCGACCTCCCGGTGCAAGCTTCTGATGTAGTTGCAGGTTTCCTGCAGCACCTTTGCTGCCGATGCCTGCACCAACAAAGGCTAAAATTTGAATTGCAGAAATGGCGGCGTTGCTACCTCGCTCAATGACACTTGAACATCAAAACTTACTCTATCGTTTCTGCGAATGCCGGCCTCGGGGAGGACGGATTGCAGCTTGGAGACCAGATCATTGATCTGTTCATCAGTGATCCTGGATGAGCCTGATTGCCTCGCTCGATTTCTCCTGCTCGACATCTTTTGATACTGTCGAAAGACCAGTTAGAAGCCCAAGTGACAAGGTTTAAGACTTGTTATTGTAGCAGAGGAGGGACACAAGAGAGCTAGGAGAACTATTTAAATACTGCAGTTAGCTGAGAAGATGCAGAGAGAGATGGAATATGCAAACCACGTTATGTTGTGGTTTTAAAATTCTGTACAAAAAACATAATTAAGGTGTTAGATTTGGACCAAAGCATAGTAATTAACTATGTTCACGAATGGATTAATTGTAAACAGTGTTTTTAAAACCAGGCAACAGTGAAGAAGACTGGAAGAGGAAGATGCTGCAGCAAGATGATTGTTCACCCATGGCATTTTCTTATTAGATACTAGTTTTGCACAATCGAATCACTAGCTAGAGCTAGTAGAGCTTTAAACATGATTAATTTGTTCAAGAAATTTCTGTTTATTCAGCTAGGAAATTTTCAGAGTAAGAGATCTTTCATCTCATTGTAATATTCCACTTCGAGAATATATAAAAAATATTTTCTTAGCCAACCAATCACAGCTGAGCATTTTAGATCTACCTAACATGTATGTTTGAACACATTGCATAAATATACAAGATAGGACGCTGAAACAAGCAATAGAATATAGGGAAGAAGCTCTTGAAGATCTAATGATGAACTGACACTTCTGCTAATAATTTCATTGGCATACAGAGAATTAAGTTAAACACAGTACTAATTAAGCTTAACTAACACTGATCAATTGTATTTAAGTGGCAATTTGCAAGAAAAAAAATACAGATATTAACAGTATCACCTGGATCCAACATTTAATATTGTTAAAGTTAATCAATCAGTGAAATATATTGAACCAAGTGAAGTTTCCTGCATGCTGCAGGAGGCACATGATTTGGATCCAATCGACAGCGAAGACACTGAATTAAAATTAATCCTGGGGTTTTCTGATTCATATAGTTTAATGCATTGGTACTGTACTGAACTTGGAATTGGTTAATAGGATCGGCCATGGAGGGATCCAATGAGGCTGATCATCTTCCTCCTACTTTCTGCGTTTGGGGTCAAAGCAAGAGTGATGAGGAATCACATGGAACCGTAAGGAGAGTGAAAGATGTGTGTAGTTCTTGATTATTTTTTTTTTTCATGCAAATCAATTTGATCTAGATTCTTTCACATATTTTTTGACGCGGGATCAAGATAAATAATACGGGCCTAAAATGAGGAGGATCGGGGCTAAGAGCTTTCGCTCGGAAAACATTGTCAATCGGGGCCAAGAGGCTTCGTCCTGGAAATACCGCCAACCGGGGCCTAGAGGCCTCGTCCGGGAAATATCGTCAATCGGGGTCAAGAGGCCTCGCTCGAGAAACACCGCCAATCGGGGCCAAGAAGCTTCGCTCGAGAAACATCTCCTTCAACTAGAAGTCTCGGATGATACCCAAAAACCCAAAAGGCGAGCCCCATACTTCTAGGCGGGGTAAAACCCAATTGCAAGTTACTTAAGACCTAGATCCGCAAGGTCCAAGTTCATTATCCGGGGACAGGAAAAAGACTAAACCCTGAAAACACTGATGGAGCACGTGTCTCCTTGCTACTACGGGTACGAGATATGTAAAAAATATGAGGGGACGTATTCCTCGCTGATATAATAATTCTTCATACCTTCGTCATTAATGATACACAGGAGAAAGACGGTAAGAAGTCAGTATAAAAATATCGAAAGAGGTATTAAGAAGATACACAAATAATTCCATAAAAGGGGAGGGGAGAATTACACTAATACCAAACTAACTTGAGCGTCGGAAGGACCTTGTCGGAACCACCCGACAGTCTTACTGATTCTTAGGGTTTTTTTTTCATCTATTCAGGGCTAGCGGAGAACTCCCGTTTGAAGTCTCGCCAATATCACTTGGGAATCGCATCATTGTTATAGCTATATTGCCGATGATTCATTCGTTGACATGTTTTTCTGACGGGAACGTATGTTTACTCTAATGTTTATGCTATTTTTATAAGATTCTATTGGCGATTGGTTGGACGGTTACAAAAATACAGAAGGTAATCAATGAGTTTTTACAGGATCATAATTAATAAAGTTTAATGGAGGCAGAGAGCATTCACATGCAGAATGGTCTGTTTTCTAATACCCTACTTTTGATTAATGATTATTTAATTTGTGGTATATAAGCTAAATTTGTAGAGTGTGCTTAACTTAGTTTAGTGTGATTAATGGTATAAACATACGAGATCATAACATGTGAAGAAAGATTTCTCTGAAACCAACATGATAATTATTAATATTCAATCACAGTGCATGGCCACCACACCATTTGATATGTTTTTATCTTCGAGGTTTCAATATATATATATATATATATATTCAAATTAGTAAATCCCTCAATTGTACTAGTGTAGATATATTATGGAAAGATTATCATATTGTAATAAATTAACAAGCACCATTAAAGCTTAAGAAGAGCCTCATGGCATCACATGCACATTGTTAAACAATTTGTTTTATGATAGATTGGGCCTTTGCCATCACATTATTGCGATCCTAAAATTATTTAATTAATCAACCATCAACAAGATTTTTTTTTTCTTTTAAAAATACGATCGTCTAGTTTTGATGCTTTAGATTTGATTTTTATTTAAGATTGTACATAGGGAAGAGTGCATTAGAATCATGGATTAGTTTGTACATTTTGATATGATCAAAAGTTAGTCTCAATTTTTAATTTCCATCGGAAAGAGTTCGTTAAAATCGTGGATTAGTTTATGGTGCAGTGAGCAGGTTAATTAAGAAGCACAAGGGGAATTTTATAAAATTGGATTGGATAGATCGATTCAGTGAGTTAAATTAATAGTCAAAGATTTAGTTTGATTTGATCGGTCGGACTAAATGTGTAATTTCTAGTTGAAAAATCTGATTCAATCGAATAATTAAAGACAA
Organism: Hedychium gardnerianum; assembly: GCA_038050645.1. Lineage (NCBI taxonomy): Eukaryota > Viridiplantae > Streptophyta > Magnoliopsida > Zingiberales > Zingiberaceae > Hedychium > Hedychium gardnerianum. The sequence continues at coordinate 4,829 of JBBUKS010175748.1, forward strand.
TAATATATAAGATTTTGGATGATTTGAATGATCCAATGAACATATTTATTGCAACTTGTTTACTTCATAGCCATATGATTTAGGCCGCGAAATAGAGATTGGTACAATTCTTTTTAAAATTATAAATGCTGATAATTATTATGGATATGGATAAACAAATATTAAGCCACGAAATAGAGTCCTGGCTCTACAATTTTAGAAAAATTTCATCTCTTCAAAATTATATGAGAGATAACAAAAAATCTATTTTTTAATATAAGTTTGCAGTGCGCCATTTTTAATTTATAAACTGATAGAAAACTTTTTAAAAATTAATCCCATAGTAACATTCGATGCCATTCTTTAAAGAAAATTACACATATAGCCATATAAATATGCTATTTTGCATATTAACAAGTGGAAATTATTATTATTATTATTTTAAAAAGTATCATTTCAATTCCTAAAGTATTGATCTATGCCTAGAATAATTTATAATTGATAATGATCTTACCTTTTAACTTTTGAATCATATATTTTGATCTTTGCCCTTTGGTCACGAGACATCCTCACAACCCATTGGAATGTGGTATAATTCTAAATTACGACAAAGTTAAACTCCTTTTCAAGTCATTATATGAATATAATCAGCAACCTTTAATGAAAAATCTGCTGAATCTAATATGTATAAACATCCTATATCCATTTGTTATCACTGCCCTGTGGGCTCAGATGTTTTAGAAACAGTAAACCATATAGCTGTTAGTCAAGACAAAGGCCATAAAGATTCTAGAGTAAAACAAGAAAATGAAAAAGGGTTAGTCTTCGCCAACATTTCAATGGGGTCCTAGCATTCTTCGTGGCATTCCAAATCTGTGCAAAAGCCCCCATGGGTTCTCCTATCTTTTCCCCTTCCCTGATAGAGTAAGCTTCAAGTTGTTCTTTCTAACATCCACTCCCTCAGTACATGTTTTAATTTGTTCAAGCTTCTATTAGCATTCTGTAACAAAACAAAGTTAAAATCCAAACTGACAGATATATCTAATCCAGCAATTGAAAAAAGATGTTTTCGATATATAAAATTTGACCATTATATTATATATTATTGACCCATCGTTGATGAACTTGACCATTATATTATATATGATTGATCCATCGTTGATGAACTCACATTATGAAGGGCGGCGACTCTCATTTCTGCATTTGTTATTTGAGACTCTATTTCTTCTTCTACTTGCACAATAAGCTGTTTGTGTGAAGCTTCTGCACATTAAACCAAATAAAACCACTATGAAAAGGAATTATTATCCATATAAGAGAATTGCATCAGGTCTCTAAAAGAAAGGCAAAAACTGTATGATTTACCTTTTGTGAATTCAAGATAATGTGACATGAATATTATGAGCACAAGCACACCTTCAGAAAAGAATAATCTAACTTTTTTGAAAAAACAAAATGGGAATACTCAGTGTATTAAGCTAGAAAGTTTAGTTACAGTGTTCCATTACAATGCATCAGCTCTTGAAAAAAAAAATGAGGACATAGCAACAGAAAGAAAGACCCAGCAAACTACGGGAAAGTAATGCCAACAGACAAAAGATAGAAAGATTTTAACAGACTGCGCGAAGAGAAGAGTAGAAAGGAAAAAAAAAAATCAAACGGAAATGCTAATGCAAGTAAAGTTGCGGTCAGGCATCTTTAAGCTGTGTTCCTATCACATGATTGAAAAGATAATAATAGGGTACCAGAAAACCACATGATAAGGGGTCTATATCCGGAACCTAGGGTTTCCTTTAGGAGAACAACCAGAAAGAAAACTTGGAAAACGACTAGTGCCGTCATGCATTTACCTGGCATTTCATCTGATGCACAAGTCATGCTCGCTCATATATGCCTGTTATTTGTTTATTTAATGTCTAATTCTCCTATCCTAACAATTCTCAAATTTGACTCCATGCGCTAACTACATAAAATTTTAAACACTTACGCTGCTTATCAAAACCTCCCTTTAGCTGTATCTTGTATGCTTCTATTTCCTCAAGATTGTTTCTGCAGACATGGAGGTGCTCACCTACCTCCTCCTTGAACTTGTTGTGTATGAACTCCAATCTTTCTTGTTGTTCTGTGACTCAGAAAATAATGAAATAAGCTAAAATAATTTAAAGAGCTCAGGGAAAAAGTACAACTGACAAGGACACAATTGACAACTGAGGCATCTTGCAAGCTTATATTTACTCAAACTCTAGCTTCAAACGGTAGCCTGATCAGGTTAACAAAGTGAGAATGTACATGAAATTTTATTGAGCAATTTAAAATTCACCAAGTGAATTCATTGATCGCAGTGAAGTTTGTACCTCTGAATTTAGACTCTAAGCATTTTTCTTTCAATTTGCCAACACTGAGGAACTTCCCACTGCAAATAGTAGAAGAGAATTTCATTAAAATGTTACCCATTTGTTGCAAATGTGAATAACTTACATATCTTTTTCTATCCGAGATTCAGCATGTTGTAGTTGCTCGCATACTTTTTCCCTGGCATCTGAAAGTATATCTGAGCTTTTGTTGCATATTTGTGACCTTATTTTGGTTTTGAATCTTTGAAGAACTAATGCCAGTTGGATTACAGCCCTATCACACACAGGTAGATTGGTAGGAAACATGAGCAGGAAAAAGAACAGCTATTTTAGACCGGGTGTCCTGCAAAAATAAAGGCATTTGGTAGTGAAATGGATGAACCTTTCCAAGCTATCCTCTGGATACTGCTCCAAGACTTCATATGCTCCAGAAGGTTCTTCAGTTTCTGTATTAGAGTAAAACAAAGTTAAACTCAACCGTGGATATGGATGAGACAAACAATGAACATTTAGTTAAAGTAGAAAATGATGGGGATAGTATGTTTTTGCTTATCATAAGGGTGGGTTTATTGTATGAGAAGAAAGGATAGGTTGGGGGAGGAGATAAACTTGGAGAAAAATAAACATGAGTGATAAAGCTCCATGTATAATTTTGTGAGCATTAGGACCCTCCTTCCACCATCCCCTCTCCACCCTAATTTACCATCCAAGAAAATTCAGTATTAATCATCATCACACTGCATCATTTCGTTTGACGAAATCCAACAGCATACTAGGACTGCCATTACTAAAGGGCAGCATCCGAAACTGAATAAACCAAACTTAAAAAAATTCAGCCAATACTAAGAAAATAAGAAAAATTTAGTTGGGAAAATAAGAAAATTTTAGTTGGGAAAATAAGAAAATTTCATTTTCAGGCTGGAAGTCTATACTAACTAAACTAAAACAGTATGGCCTGAACACCATAATTGACCAGGATTAAGATTAAGATTATTAAAAATGAAGCACAGCAAATTAAATCAATTCAACTCATTAAACATGGCATGTCTTGTAGAAGATAATTTCTTAATTTTTCATACTGAAATAAAGTTATAGCATCAACATCCAAAAAAAGAAATTGGAAGTAAAATCAGGTAGGCAGTATTTCAAAAGAGTATATAGTCTTTTCTTTTGGGAAGGTGGGGTCACCAAGTATCCACTGTCTGTGTGGATCTCCACTATATTTGATGCAGTACCATTTATGAGCATTAATATTAAATATAATAAAACTTAATGATAGAACTCTGTGACGCTACAGCTGAGATTGCAAGAGGTGATAACTTACAAATGGTCATGAACAATGCACGTAGTACCATTACCATGTTGTATTTGACGAATCATCATATAAATGACTTCATAAGAAAGAAACTCAATGTATAGCAAGAGTATTCCATAATTATGCTACCACATAATAAAAAATAAAAATAAAACATCTGTAATTTTCTTGACTTTATTTACAAGTATCTGCATCTAGTGTTATTGGAACTGGAAACCCAATCATTAAATACTAAAGCCATATGAATCCAAAATGATGACATTTTCATAATTGTAATTGACCAATTCTAAAAGCAATGCAGTTCACACTCATAAGCGATAACATTTATCCTTTGCATCTTTCTCACTGCCCACCGCAATAACATGCTATTGACAATCATAACTTAGAAAATGGTGATGATAGGCAACATCCTCATCAGCAATCAGGACAATGGGCCAATGATATTAAATGGGGTTGAGTAGAAGAAAACGCCAAGATAAACAAGGAGAGTTATTTCTATAACATTTTACCTAGTATGTCTATGATTCCATTTAACATCAATGAAAAAGAACAGAATGATTGGACTGTTGTACAAGATGAGCAGCATTCAATTAAACAGGGATCAGGTGTCAAAGAGCTGTTGTATAATTGTATCTGAGGCAATGAAGGAACTGAAACAGAAATTACAACAAGATTGCAACAAATGGGAAAAAACTGAATCAGATACAATTAATCCACAAACATATCATTGATAAATAAATAAGAAATGATCAGATGTTAGCCAATGACATATGGTTCAAACTTAGCCACTAAGATATCTGTTTCAAAAGGTCAGCATTCTACAAACTATAATCAATAAACAAGGGATCATCCAAGTTCATTAACTAAATAAAGGGATATATTAAACAAACAGAAATCACAAGCATAATTAAAAAGATATGGGTGAATTCAATTATTGAACGCATCTGGATCATGGAAAATCCCGACTATTAAACATGCATTTTACACAACCATACCCCACTCAACCAACACATGGAATCTGGGAAACTGCTAGGTTCAGACTACTCCATAAACAATAGTTATCCATGATTAACTGTCAAACCATGCTGATCATTCTAAACAGGCAAAATGTGTTCACTTCAAAGTTATAATTTCACATCTAATATGAAATAGGTAGCAAGACAAATTGATAATTATGCTCACTTGCACAAGACTATCACATGAAAGTTAAGCACCTTTATAGAAAAAGTCACTTGGCTGGCATTTGTCTGGGGAAAGAAAAGGTTGTTTCTTAATTTCATTTTCTTCTTCCTCACTCAGGAGTACCATATTCTCTGATTCAAGAATCTCCACTGTCTGTTCCTTAACATAATTAAGGCAAATGAAATAAGGAGACAAAGAAGAGGCAACCTAGAAGACTATTTTAAAAGAAAGACAACAACAAAAAAGGATACAACAGATTCCATGTCTGAATCTAAACTATCAGTTTTGTGTTTGTGATTCTCCATAAATTTTGACTTAGAAGATGTTCTTAATCTTCTCTTAGTTGTTGGACTGTAAAGGTCCTCATCCAGTAGTTTACATCTTGGTGGAGGTGACCTCACATTCATGGCAATATTTAGATCGTGAACATCAATTAGTGGGATTGTTTTCTGCACTGATGGATGTTCGACTTTTTTTTCCAGGTACACATTATTTGGCACTTTGCTGTCAACATGTTGCCATGAATACCTCTTCCTTTTGAGGCCATTAGAATGTTCTTGAATGTTTACAGTGCTTGTTACGAGTGGAGTGACCAAATAACTATCTGCTTCAGATTGTAAGTGACGTTTCAGACCCTTCTTTGATGTTTGTGGCTTTTCTTTTTCATGCTCAACCACCTTTGCTTGATAAAAATTTGGCTTTTGAGTCTCAACTTGTTCACATGAATATCTCGTCCTTCTCAGACAGCCAGAATCTTCTTGAGTTTCTGCATTGTTTGCAAGCGGAGTGACCAAATGCTTATCTACTTCTGATTGTAAGTAGAAGTTGGGACCTTTGTTTAATTTCTGTGGCATGTCTTTGTCACGCCCAACCAGCTCCTCTAGAAATAAATTTGGTGTTTGACTCTTGACAGTTTCACATGAAAGGCTCTTCCTTTTCAGACTAATAGAATGTCCATCTTGAGTTTCTGCACTGCTTGTTACAAATGGAGTAACCAAATGTGTATTTGCTTCTAATTGTGAGTGGTGATTGGGATCTTTTTTCGATGTTTGTGGCTTTCCATTGTCATGCTCAATCATCTTATCTAGATACACATTTGGTTCCCAACTCTTACCATGTCCCCTTGAACTCTTCTTTTCTGGACTACCAAAATGTTGTCGAGTTCCTGCACTGCTTGCTACAAGTTCAGGAATCAAATTCTTATTTGCTTCTGCATGTAGCTGCTGGTAGGTACCTTTCTCTGATGTCTCTATCTTGTCATTATCATGCTGAAACAGTAGATTAGCAGAGGGTCTTGTTTCTTGTCTTCTACGTGTTGCTTCATCTGGAGATGGCACTGTTTGTCCTCTTCCATTGGCTTCTAAGATTTTTACAGAAGAAAACTTTTCAGGAAAATGGACTTTTGGTAACTCAAATCTCTTCTTTTTCAGTTCACTTTTCATCCCTTTAAATTCATTGGAATTATAGTTAATGTGCAGGGCTGAATTTACTAGTTTTGCTTCCACTCCATCAAAGGTAAAGATGTTATTTTCTCCCAGTTTCTGTTTAGATTCGGAGCTGGATGACAGAGGAATCTTTCCATAAAGACTGCCCTGGCACAATTTCTGAAATGTTTTAGATGAAGCTTTCTTTTGAGTCAGAGAGCGCGTAAGAGGTCTTCTGATGATTTCATTTGGACTTTCTGAATCAGTCTCAATAGTATCTGACTTCATTTTGTTCCTATTAGATTTTCTTTGTCTAACTTTTCTTTGATTTCTGTTGAATGTTTTTCTATCTCTGACAACTGGAGAATCTCTAATCTGGTGGCTCTGTGCAAACTTACCAGATTGATTACTGTTGATGGCATCCTTGTCTTCAGGTTTCGGCAATTCTATTTTCTGCTTGCTCTCTGATGCCATGTTTAGTATCTCCTGAAGCTTCGCCTTCAAGCCTTCATTGTTATGCTTAATCATTTTGTCTGGCAACCCCATATTAGCACCTTTATGCAGCACATGCATTTCAGCATTTGCAACCTGCTCTAGTCTAATTCCAGAAGCAATACAACCTGTTTTCTCCTGCATCCTGTCCTGTGACTTGTTCGTTGAAGCATGATTTCCAGACAAAGTTTTCATTGGAGTTGGCATTTGACGTTGGGACTTCATGGAAAACCACTCTGAACTCTTTTCAGCCTCGTCTGCCTTATCTCCTTCAGGAGCAACAAAATCTACATTCTCAAGAATATTTTTTAACGAATGTATCACTGGAGTCTGCTCAGTAAAAATATGAACTGTCTGCCTGGACTCTGTCCCCTGAGGTAACAATCTTGTCGAAAATTTCACAGAAGCTTTCTCATCTTTGGCATTCAGTGTTCTACTTTTAGTTGTGTTCTCAGAAATTTCAGGTTCCCTATTTTTATTTATAACATTTTCATCCAATTCATGTCTCCTATGCCACGATAACAATCCAACACCAGCTTTGGTTTCTCCTTGGGATCCCAACTTTGGGTACTTCTCGACAGTAATACCAATGGATACTTTTGGATATCGTTCTGGAGGATAGTCATTGGTTTGCAAACTCTGGCAATCATTTGATCTAGCCTACATTATGCTCGAAAACTTAATAAAATGGAGGAATCTATTTGATGGTCAAAGCATGAAAGAAACATTTAACTTGACCCAGGAATGGAAAAAGGAAACAGTAAAAGAAATCAATCCTAATGCATGATGTTCCATTAAAAGAGAGAGAGAGAGAGAGGCAAGTAAGCTGACAGACAAGCATACATTTAATAACTTAAGTAACTTAATATCTGTCATTTTCTTCTTCAGCTAATTGACTATGGACATCCTCTAGATTGAATCTAATAAAACAGCAAAACAAAAATCAGAAAATAATGGTATGACAAGAGGAAAAAGTGCTCTTTAAAGAGAATCCTACTGGGATGGCAGTCCAATTTAACTCCAGCAAATAAGAACGTGCTAAGAAAAGAAGGGGAAATTTTTGAAAAATATAACAAAGAAATCTTCTAGACATCCTTGTATGTATTTCTCTTATGTGATTTCCTTGGATCATTTAAATCTGAATTTACATTACACTCAACTCTTTTCCAATGTTTTACTTATAGGGAAGGTGTCCAAATGGAGAGGGACAGAAATGAACAGAAGGAGATGTTTTCTTGAACATTGGTGATAATTAGACATTGCCAGCCGCAAGTCATTGACCATCGCAAATAGTCAAACATCATCCAGCCATCACACGTTGACCATCACCACCACCTATTGCAACTTGGGATGGAGGGGAGATTTGAGAAGTGTATAGAAAATATTTTTCATTCCCTCCTCGTCCAACTTTTGATCCCTCCAAGTAAACATGGTCTTCAAGATTCATCCTCAATTAGATCAGAATTTGAGGATGAGTTATTGTCATTAGACTCATCATTGTCTGGTTCAGATATGCAAAATATTCACTTTGGAAACCCCTCCTTGATTGGTCGAGGGAAGTAGCTTCCATGTATAAAAAATTGAAGCAGTCTTAAACAAAATAAAACTTTGTAACAATGGCTAGTTGTATAACTTCAAATGTGCTTTTGTTTATTTTTCTATGTTTATTTAGCTAGTTTTTGGGTATCATTCGACTCAAAATAAAAAGTATCCTATTTGTATCTTCAAAATACCAGGACAAAGAGAACAGGTAATTTCCTGCAACATAATTTATTATGATGGTTATGCTTTGAGAATAACTGATGATGCGGTAATCTAATATTAAACTGATGTGAAAAACAAGTTTGCAACTGAAAAGAAGGGGGCCTCTCTTATAAACTGATGAGAGACTAGGCACAAGTGATTTGAAAATTTTGTTACATAGAACAAAATCTGCATGCTTTCCTCATATATCTCTTGTCCTAATATTGCCAGTAACAAAATTATAAAAAAGCACAATGTCTCAGAAATGTGATCAAACCATGTTAACAAGGGAACACGCCAGTTGCTTACAAATTTATAAGTAGTAGAAATCGAGAAAGCATACGCCACAATGATGTTCTAATTAGATAGGAAAATATCGACTGCTAATTTTTTTTAAAAAAAATAAAAAATAGCAGAACAATATTCCCAGATATCTGATCTATATTCCAACAATTCCAGGAAAATGAGCAAAACCTAGTTAACAACAACAGACAATTCAAATTATGCAAATGCTTCATATCAGGACAACACGTTTCATAAACAAAACTTGAAATCTTCACTTCTGACACTATATTGGCGAAACGAGATCAGCTTCCCGTGTGAAGCTCTAATGAAACCTTACTCCCCGGTAAAACCTAACACATTGAAAGCACAATGGAAGCGAAACGGTCAATTAATCCCCACTCAAACAAATACAGAAAACCTAAGTTCCTTTTTCAAAAGCACCAAAAGCCTAAATTACTTGCAAAGCGGAAATCAGAATCCCCTCAATTCGAGTAGCAAAATCACAGACATTGTATCGATCTAATGCGAACACCCATAGAAGAAACAGAACAGGACAGAAAAAAGCGCAGATGAGGGGGAAAAATAGATCAAAGTTTCCGAGTAAGTCCATCTCAGAAGCTAAGCCGAAAGCATCTGCGATTGGAAGAGATCTCACCTCCGGCTCCATCTCGGACAGATCTGAAGCCTCTTACTCTCTCTCTCTCTCTCGATCTCTCTCCCCCTCAAGAGCTTCAAATTTGAAACGAAGGGCGGGTTCCCTCCAACGCTAACGGAATGAGCGCCGCCATTTTATAACGTGGGTCGAGCGGGCATCTAACAACTTCGAATGGACCCAGTGTTTCACCATGTCCACTTGCCCACTCCTACAATAGCATCCGATTGAACGAGAGGCTTTGCTGGTACTGGAAGCAGAAGAAATGAAGAACATCCGCATGACTATTGCGTGAGGCTTGTGTGAGTATAGATCTGCATATATCAATATCAACAAGTCATTTGAAAGTGGTAGCCATTTGGGTGGCTAATGAAAATGTTAATTTAGATTTTAAAATAATTTCTATAACTTTTTTTTTCTTTCCAGTTTAGTATTTTAAAATATAAAATTTATAAGTTTTGAGATAGTACTGCTGCATAGACATTAATTATCTTAATAGTGTATTTTTTTTAATAATTTAGATGTTTAAGTTTCGTCTGATTCATTTTGAAAATAGATTAAAAAAATATTAATTTATTCATCAAATAAATTTGAAGTATAGTTTATATATATTTAAAAGTCGACCTTCATTATATTCACCTCATTTATTCTACTATTATGCACCATGAGCAATAGTATAACGTGAGTTAGTGACAATTTTTACTAGCAAATTTAGGATGAAGAATTTTATTTTAACTACTATTTTATTTTTATCATATTTAAAGATGATACCTTGAAGGTAAAAATCAAAGACATCCTTTATTTATATTTTGTTATTAAAATTATTTAAATTTGATTAAAAAAATTGTTTTATTTTAATATTATCATAGCAGCTATTATTTAATTACTATAATTAATAATTATAGCATTGTAACTATTATAATAATGTGAAATAAAATTAACCTGTTTAATTTTGTTAGTTACATGTATGCAACTTATGTCGATTAATTATAAGATGATTAATTCAATTCTATGAAAGTTTTTCATTGGTCATTAAAAATAAATCGAAAAGTACTTGCAGCGGATGACCCATTAACCCAACGTTCTTAGGTTAACCGCTCATTAAGATAAATTCATTCATTAATTCGTCGAAATTGAAACTCGATCCTTAAATACCTGAGTGTCAGCATAATAAAATATTTGCACGAAACAAAATCATACCGCTTTCTTTGAATTGAATCGGAGAAGTTATCGTCTACTAGGAAGATCACGATGAACCTTCCTGAGATCCACAAATCAAATTCCTCTTCTACTGTTATTCTTCTCTGGATGAAGCAGTCCCTTATCACCTCTCTTCCAAGTCTCCTGTTTTAGAATACTTTGACGCTTAAATAAAGAATGTTACATGGGAAGAGTAGGCACCATCTGCCCACTCCCTTGGCAACCACACGTTTCTGATCACTTCCCATATACCAACATTTCTCACTTGTCCAAGTCAATTCACAAAGACCATATAAGTCACAAAGATCATATAAGAACATCCAATCCATATTTAAGGAAAAATGATTCATGCGACAGCAAATATATTGAGCGTTTATAGCTAAGAAAGTTGTCACACCTTACATAGTCGCTCTTCAAGACAAATTGAAGATTTCAATATTTTGCTTTTACCCCAGATTAAATCATCTACATTAATACGAATATCTCTAATCCCTCATAATAACTATTATGTCGAGAGCATATTCAATATCTCTAATCAATATAATTATTCAGAATCACATTTTATATATTCAACAAAAAATACAATTGGTCGACCAGTGAATAAATATCAAAGATGTAAATATATTTTAATCTTCCTTTTTAGCTAGAGTCTATTCATTCTAACCGATTACTTTCTTAGTTATGTTTCATAGATCGAATCATTCATAATCAATATGATACATGCTAAAGTAGCAGTACTGATTAGAACTTCAAGTAAACAACTAAATAGTCATTCAGGATAAAATCGAGATTAACTTATAATCTTAAGGGTCTCACATAGTAGAGAAGCAATAATTCATTCTCCTACTACCCTTTTTATCGCTATAGCACATGTGGTATGATTCACATGCTATGATAATTTTCTCTTTACTGACAAAGAGTGCATATTTTTCTTAATTATAATATCATACAGATTTTAATTTAAACATTCTCAATGCCTAATCCTGAATTATTTTTCAGTAAATAGTGGGTACATTTATTCCGATCATTATCAATTCACAAATGATCTCATTTTGATACAACTATCAAGGCGACCCCAACTTACAGGTATGTCTCCATGCACAATTTTATTAGTTGTCCCATAAGTAATGGTCTTACCTCTATTTATACTAAATAAATAGAGATGATCGTCCATGTGAGTAGTCAAATCTTAACTTGTCAACATGTTTATTGAGACTTTATCCAAATGTAACAATAACATATACATTAAATAGATTATGACATTTCACATATCTAATTGTCTTTACAATATATTGCATTTATGAAGTCTCAAAGACTTCACATGTCCTTGAAATGATTCTTTAGTCAATGACTTAGTAAAAGGATCTGCAAGCAAATCACGTGTAGAGATGTACTCAAGAATTATCTTTTTCTTATCAACAATATCCCTTATAAAATTATACTTAATCTCTATGTACTTGTCTTTGTTGTGATATTTGAGATCCTTAGAAAAAATTATAGCAGCTTCATTGTCACAGTACACTGTAATATGACTCCCACTGTCCTTAGCAATCTTCAGATGTTTCAGGAACCTTCTTAACTAGACAGTTTTTTGCACAGCCGCTGAACAAATCATATACTCAGCTTCCATTGTCGACAACGCTACACAAGCTTGTTTCTTATAGTTCAATGATATGACATCATCATTCAGCAAGAAGGCATAACTGGATATGGATTTTCTATCATCAAGGTTTTCTGCCCAATCTGCATCTGTATAGCCCTTCAGGCTCATCTCAGATCCTTGGTAACAGAGACAATAATCTGTTGTCCTTTTAAAATATCTAATATCCTCTTCACCTCTTTCCAGTGTCTCAATCCTAGATTTAACTGGAAACGACTAACTAAGCCAACAACATAACTAATATCAGGACATATACACAATATTGTGTACATTAAACTACCAATGACAATGATATATATATTTTTTTTCATTTCGGCTATTTCTTTAGGAGTCTTGGGACACATACTTTTGTTCAGTATAGTATCTCTCACTATAGGTGTTTGTTCAATGTTAAAATCTGACATATTGAAGTGTAATAGCATCTTAGTGATATAAGTCTCTTGAGACAAACTCAAAAAAAAATTAGATCGATCTCTAATAATCTTTACTCCTAATATGTACTCAACTTTTCTCATATCTATTATGTCAAATTGTGATGAAAGCTATGATTTGATTTCTATCACAAACTTTATGTTACTTCTAGCTATTAGCATATCATCAACGTATAATGATAAGATGATAAATTTTTCTTTTTCCTTTCTTAGGTAAACATAATGATCATCATTGATCATTTCGAAATCATAAGATAAAATAACTTCATTAAATCTTATATTTCATTATCTTGACGTTTGTTTTAGCTCGTATATAGACTTTTTAAATTTACCTACATTATTCTCTTGGTCTTCAACAATGTAATCTTCTGATTGTGTTATATAGATTTTCTCGTCAAGTTTACCATTAAGGAAAGCTATTTTTTCATCCATCTGATGTAATTTCAAGTCAAAATGTGTTACTATAGCTAAAATGACACGAATTAATATAAATTTCACAACAGTAGAATATGTCTCTTTAACATCAATACCCTCTATTTGGGTATATTTTTTTGCAACTAGACGGGCTTTGTATCGATTAATCGATCCATATGCTTTCCTTTTAATTTTGAGAATCAATTTATTCCCAACAGCCCTTCGGTCAAGAGGAAAATCAACTAATTCTCAAACTTGATTATTTCTCATAGACTTCATTTCCCCATCTATTATAATTTTTTTTCCTTTTTTTTAACTAGGCATCTCAATGCCTCCATAACTGTTTAAAGTTCTTCATTGTCAACTGGGAGAATCATTAATGTCTCATTCTTAATTTCAAATCTTTTACGAAGAATCATCTTACGACTATTTCTTCGTAGATTAAGAAATCATCTGATTAATTGACAAATCACTCCCACTGGGTTGACTAGATTCAGGTATCTCTCATGATACCTCATTAATTGATAAATTAATATTTTCCTTCTCTATTGCAAATAGAGGAATAAATTTATCAACTTCACCTCTCGTTGGGAACTCAGTTTCGAGAAAAGTTATATTTTTTGACTCTATTTCAGATATGGTTCCATCTTGTTGCTCACCAATAAAAACAAAACTCTTAGAGGTATCAGAATACCTTACAAAGATACACTTTTTACCCTTAAATCCTAATTTTTCATATTTGTGAGTCTTATTATGAACATAGGTAGCTGACCCCCAAGGTCTCAGATTACTCAAATCTGATTTTCTGCTTGTCCAACTTTTAATGGAATAGATTTAGAAGACACTCGGTTAAGTATATATATGTTGCTGCTAATAATGCATATTCCGAATAGAAAATTGACAAATTAGCTTGAGCCATCATAGAACTAACCATATCTAGAAGAGTTCGATTTCTTCTTTTAGCAACCTCATTTTGTTGTGAAGTTGTAGGGATTGTTAGTTGGCTAATAATCTCTTTATCATTACACATTGTCTTAAATTGATCAGACAAATATTCACCCTCGTGGTCAATGCGTAAGGTTTTAACATTATAATCCAATTGATTCTTAACGTCGTTCAAATAACGATTAAAGCAATATAATGCTTCAGATTTATGAGGAATCAAATACACATGACCAAAACGTGTGAAATCATCTATAAATATAATGAAATAGGAACCTCTATGTCCAACCTTCACATTCATCGGACCATAAATATCCGAATAAATTAATTACAATGGTGATTCTGCTCTAATAACCATACCAAATGGTTTTCTAGTTATTTTTCCAGCAAGACAATGCTCACATATAGACAAGTTAACCTTAGCATGAATTCCGAGCAAACCCTCTTTAGCTAATTTATTAATCTTTTCTTGTCCTATATGTCATAATTTAGCATGCCAAATTTCATCATTTACATCAGCATCGCTAGTGAGAGCAATGTTTGAAAAATAATCATTAATATCATAATTAATATCTGGTTTAAGAATCATGAAACCATTCATTACATAATCATAACCAATTAACACAAAGTTAATTCGAAGTTCCACATAATGACTGTAAAAGTTTATGCAATAACCCAAATCAAGAAGACAATTAACAGAAATCAAATTTCGTCGAATCTCAAGAGCGTAAAGTACATCATGTAAAAACAAGTACGTCCACCACGTAGGTTGAGTTTGCAAGTGTCAACTCCTTTAACTTCAATCCTTGCATTGTTTCTCACATATATTCATTTGTTGTCATCTGGTATCTAACGGTACTCCATGAATGTAGCTCGTTCACGAGCTACATGATTTGTTGCTCCTAAATCTATAATCTACAAAAGATAAGAATCAGTTAACAATATTGTACTAGCAACATGATACTCATGAATTGAAGATAAATATGGATTTATCTTTTTATGTTCAGTACATTTCTGAGCAAAGTGACCATTTTTGCCACAGATATAGCAAGTTAGCTGCTTTTAGGTTTCAGTCAATGCTTCTTCCTCATGAACTTCTTCTTGTTTGGGCACAACCCAACAACAACAACATTACCAACTTTTTTTTCCCTTTCCCTTCTTAAACCATTTTCTATTATTCTTGGATCTGGATGCTCTAACAAAATCTTCAGCTACAAAAACTTGTCTAGAAATCCTTGAGAATTCTATTTTTTCCGCCTCTAGTTCAACATAGCATGAAACATCAGTAAAAGTCTTGATACTTTCACTATGAGTCAAATTATGTTTCATCATCTCCCAAGAATCATTAAGGAAACGAATTACTATATGACCTTGTTGTTCATCAGTCAACTCATGACCTACCTTTAGCTCCTGAATCATATTAGTCATTTCTCTTAAATGTTGGGTCATGGTAATATTCGGACGCTTCTTATAGCTGTCAAACTTGATTGTCAACTGGCGAAACTTGGTTAAGCTTACTCTACTATATTTTTCTCTCAAGGCAACCCGGACATCATGAGCCAGTGGATATGGCTCATACTCATAGATCAGGTCATCTACCATTGAACTAATTAATATATCCTTAGCAGTAGAGTTTTTGTTCTTCCATGTCTTGTAGACATCAAGATCACATTTATGCTGTACTATAGAACCATCAGCATGTTCTTCCATAAACTGATTTACAGTCTCTAGAACTTCTTGTTCCTCAAGAACATATTGTATCTTGAGATGTCATATCTTATAGTTATCCCCATATAGTTTCTTTCTTTTATTGAGTTCAGCTATGATGTTCTTAGTAGTCATAATCTGTCATAAATAAACGTATTATTTAGAAATTTAGCGTAATTCATATGTATGCAGGTTATTGATTAATTCAATGATAATCTGATTTGGTTTACAAAATCAAGTGATAACTTTATTTTCACTCATCATTTGTTTAAACCAATATAACTAGCATTAATTAATCATATTACATATATCTCATTAATTATACTGATCATCATATGACCTAGTAAATGAACTAATCATTAAATGAATTAATCATGATATGATCTAATTATTTAAATAAATAAATCATTAAATGAAATGAAATGAACTAATCATTAGATTAACATGTTGTAAACACATAATATCAAGCTAACACATATATTGATAAAGTTAGAAGTAAAAAAAAAATGTTCATACTTAACAACCGTATAAAAAAAATTATATAACTTTAATAAACTAGACATGCTATCACTACTCCCATTAGGATAAATACTAGTGTAGTAGCTAACACAATCTCTATCTTACTAGGCTCAGCTAGGATAATCTCAGGCAGACTGACTTTGGGATTCTCTATCGAATCCTCACTCGGATCCTCTTCTGGATCCTTCCGATCCACATGGTGAAGTAATTCTATACACAATTCTACATATGTGATGCACCCTTCATAGCATCCCCATACATGATATGCTACTTCACTGAGACTTGTCGACAATGACTATACTAGGGCCCAAATCCGATAGTTGTCCAGGATAGAAAAATCCTGCTGCTTAAGTCTCCAGAACAATCTGTCAAGTCTCCCAATGTGTCCTCTGACCCCATAAACACGATCATACTATATCTCCTAGATAGTTTTCCTCAGCTTATTTCGTAACACATCGCCATGAGTCATGGTATATATCATTCGTGCCATCTGGAATTGAAATTACAAAGTCAGTACAAAACCGACATAACAAATAACAAAACTGACTTACTCTAATTCAAAATATGCATAGAACTCTTACTTAGAATACATAAATAATTAAGAAAAATAAATTTTCTCAATTTGAGGAGCTCCAATCAACTGACACACTGGACCAGACGATTGGTTATTTCTAAGACATTCAACTAGTCAATAGTTGACTCCAGAAAATCTGATCATGTGCACTAGCTTGTCTCATTATCCTCATTAGAACTAATCTAATTGAATAGAGATACCCTACATTAAGATATTGTTCAACTTAAAGTCATTTAGTCAATCTCAGACTTATTGATTAAACTCAGGCCCATTGGATTAAATCTGTCTCATTTGATCAAATCTGACTCACTAGAATAAATCTAGTCCATTAGTCAATTTAGCTCATTTAATCAAATCTGATACATTAGAATAAATCTGGCTTATTTGATCATAAATAACCCAATTAATTGAAACAGTATTGATTATAGTTCAATTCTAATTAATTGAACTAGTGAATTAATTGAAGTATATTTTCAATTAATTGTAACATGCATTAATTAACAAAAACAAAATGTTTTTTTTCACTTCTGCCCACACATAGACTAAACCTAACTTTTTAAGTTATTTTTTTTTTCTTTCTCCATCACCCATGCCGCCATTGTCTCCATCAGTGTGAACAACCGGTGATGACTCTCTTCTATCACGACGCGGTCACCGGCCACCGGCCACGGTAGGTAACAGCAACATAGTTGCGATCCTCGCGGTGATTGCTCATGACATCGTTGGCACGGGAGGAAAACATGACATGCAGTCGTGATTTCCTGATGACTGCGCGCGAAGCACGCCCGGCTAGGGTTCGCGATGGTGTCGCCTTTCTTTTCCTTCGCGGCTCGGGACCTCTACGGCGACTGGTATCTTCTAGCGCCCAGCAATGACGGAAATCACAACTGTGTTGCGATTTCCCGTTTATACGGCAAAAAACGTGAAGAGTGAATAGTGATTTCCACTCGATTTGTCTTCGAGGGATTCTTCTTTCACCCTATTAAACTTGCTCTTCACGAGAGGAACTCAAGAAATAAAGAATTTTTATATCTACACATGCATTTCTACAGGTATATCATTTTAACATATCTATCTAGATATATGTATATCAACGGTACTCTAATACCAATGTCAGAATAATAAAATATTTGTACGAAATAAAATAATACCGCTTTCTTTGAATCAAATAGGAGAACTTGCCATCTGCTGGGAAGATCACGATGAACTTTTCTGAAATCTACAAATTAAATTCCTCTTCTATGGATGTTCTTCTCTCGATGAACCAACCTTTTATCATCTCTCTTCCAAATCCCTTGTTTTAGAATGCTTGGAAGCTTATATAGAAAATGTTACATGAGAAAAGTGAGCACCATCTGCTCACTCCCTTGGCAATGTGGGAAGAGTGGGCACCATCTACCCACTCCCTTGGCAACGTGTGCAGCAATTGCACACGTTGCTGACCACTTCCCATATATCAACACTGAGAACTTGAGAAGGCATCCTGTCGTCACATTCGGGGGAAACTTTTTCATTTTAGTCTATATAAGTTAGTGTTGATAATGATGAATATACGACGTCATTTCATATTCAGCAAATGTCAAGATGCAAGTCTGAATAAAATAAGGTGAAAAAATTTCTTTTACCGTCGATTATAAATTAATTTTATGATTTACTTTCTGCATATAATTTTGAAATAGATCATAAATTCCTGATTAGTAGTTAGATTTCTGTCCTTCTTATGTATTTGTCATTGTTCGGACTAGCTAGACTAATCCCCGTGATTTACTTCCTTCGTGTTGGTCTTGAAACGAACTGACGAAAGCGCTGGAGGCGAGCGTTTCGTCTTTTACCATCACGAGATAGATTGTAAAAGATATTCAAGATGAACTTTTTCTTAAAAAATCTGAATAAAATATTTTTGTTAAAAAAAATAATGATAATATTTTTCCAAATTTGAAAAAGAAATGAATTCAAATTCGAATTCATTTCGAATCGAATTTGAAAAAATATATCACTGCAATCACCGCGAGATAACCAGTCCAAATTTGAAAAAATATATCACTGCAATCGAATTTGAAAAAATATATCACTGCAATCGAATTTGAAAAAATAATGATAATATTTTTCCAAATTTGAAAAATAATGAATTTGAAAAAATAATGATAACCAGTCCGAAGTCACTGCAATCGGACCTAAACGACTTGGCTTGCTTGAATCCGACTCGGAAATTCGAATTGGATC
>JBBUKS010176489.1:0-46076 GCA_038050645.1 Hedychium gardnerianum
AAAAAAGATATGGAGAGTGTCATATCTGAAAAAGACAAAGAGATATTGGGGCTAAAAACCTTACTTGCTGAAAAGGAATTTTTAATAACTTCAAATGAATCGGTACTTGCTGGGATGAAGAGTCTGATATCAGACAGAAATTTAATAATTGTTGCACATGAGGCTGTAATAGTTCAACTAAAAAAGGATGTTGAACAGTTAGAGAAATTAGAGCATCTAGGCAGACAACCAACACAACAAGAAAGCATGTCACAAATACTACAATGGCCTACTGGTGTTAGTAAGAAATGACAGGTTGTCACTAAAAAAAATCTCCCATAAGAAAAAAATGTAAAAAATAGAATCTTGATGACCAATTAGTTGTTGTAAGGTCATCCCAGTCAAAAGGGATGGGTGGAAGTGAATTGAGTGGTGAACTTGAAGATGTTCAAGATTAAAATATTGCTAGTGCCGATGAAGTAACTGAAAAAGACACTGTTGTTGAACAAGCCAAAGACATTGAAGCCACGATCCAATTGAAGTCCTTGATGAGATGAAGAACAAAATTGTTAAGCAAGTCTATGATCAATTTGGCGAGAAGTTGGATCCAATTATTGATGATTCAATATAGAGGATCAAGAAGTTAAAGTGAGATTATTGTTCTTAAAAAAAATATTTTATTTGTTCTAATTTGATGTATTGTTCCACTTTGATGCAAGACTGATTACATCTTCGGTATTTTTCCTGGTGCAGCTCAAAAACAAAGCCAGTATGGTTGACAAATGCAGTCATAATATACATGCATTCATTATTAACGATATTCGACTGGAATATATTGATCGACGGGGAATGCATTGATGCTTATATCAAAATATTAGTTGATGAGGGGAAGCATAATCATCGTGCCTACTACCCATCGATCTTTTGTGCACCTGACTTCCCTGTACGTTGAAGTTTCCTTTTCTTTTAACCATAAAAGTTTGTTACACAGGCGATGTTTCCTATCATGGGGACTGAAGCATTCATACATACGGTCAAAACCAATGTTAATAATGGATTCAGATACATCTTTTGTCCATTGGATCATGAACAAACTAAACACTATCACCTTTTAGTATTTGAAATCCAAAATCATGAGAGTATACATTATAATTCCCTAATGAAAAACGACATATACTTGGAGCAATCAAACAATGTAATAAGTATTTTTGGTAACTTATACTACAACATATGTTTTCTATTTGATGATTGAGTGCGTTTGATGGGTGTAGATTACATTATTTGAACGAATGGACAAATCTTATTATAACGAGTGGGACCCTGAACTCCATGCCACAATGTTTGCCCACCAAATCAATGTCAGAGAAGTGTTTGTTCCCAAACAAATCTCATTATGAGTAATTTGACTGCTTTAATACTTTTTAATCTGGTACTAATTCCATTAATTCCTTGTTTACAGATATAACTGTGCATTTTTTGTATTATGATACATTGAATCAGTATATTATGGGATCACTCAAAAGTTCACACAAAACCACATGAAGAGTTACATATTTGCGGTTGGGAAAAAGTTAATGCGCCACTCAGCTTTCCAATTTCCACTATGACATTTCTCATGCAGTGTTTTCATCTTGTACACAATATTTTTTATGGGATGAGAATATACAAACCAGACTATTTTACATTACTATGTAAATAATTATTTTGTATCTAAATCATGTAAGTTAAAATTTTATAGATGAATAAAATGAAAGTCTTCCAAGTAACTTGTGATGGTCTTCTCAGTAATATCGGCCCATGCCAAGTGGCACGGATGCTAGTGCTGGTCTTTGAACACCAGCACCACTATTTGAAACAATCTTCAACTGGCTTGGAGCAATGCTGGTACGGTCTAAAATCAGTAAATGAGGGCATATTTGAACTCTCCTAACCCATTTTAACCAACGGGACTTGGAATGAGTCCAATCTGAGCTCTCTAGGTCCATCAATGGATTTTGATGAAAACCCATTGATGGACCTAAGGGTCTTGGAATTCTGAGATTTTGGCATGGAAATAAAGATGAGAGTGTCTAGAAGGTAGCTATGACCTCCAATCATAGTTCTAAGACTTCCACAAGAAGCTATGGTTGCGTGCCAATTGACACAGATCATGGTGCTAGTTTAGAAAGAGCAGCACCAACATGGTGCTGGTCTAGAAAAAATAGCACCAGTGTGGTGCTGGTATGGCAAGAACAACACCACTATGTGAAAAAATCACCAACTAGTTTGGAGCAATGCTGGGAAGGTTAAATCAATTTTAAATGAGGTCACATTTGGACTTCCAAGAGGCATGTGAATCCACAAGACTCTGAATGGGTCCGATCTGAGTACCTTACAAGAAGTAATGGTTGCGTGCCAAGAGATAGTGAGATTGGTGCTGGTATCGGAAAAATAGCACTAGTGTGGTGCTGTTTTGAGCACAACCCATTGATGGACCTAGGTGAATGATATTTCTGATAATTTATCAAGAGACTGAAGCTCTGATTGTGGGATCAGTAGAGATGTTATGAGGTCATGTTTTTGTTGCTTTTACAATAAGTTATGATTGTGTGCCAAGTGCCACGAACATTGATGCTCGTATCATCAAAATAGCACCACTGTGGTGTTGTTATACCAAAATCAACACCACCTTGCCAATGACATTGTGTATTCTGTGGCTTGACGGTAAATTGAATCCTGTGATAATTCAGTATAAATTTCACATTTCATACATAACAATCTGAGGTTACTCGATTATCAACATTATAAACACATCCATAATACAAATATTCCATTACATTCACCCATGTTGGTCTTTACTAAGATTGTAACAAACACAATTAGAAACTATAGCTCTGTTGTATTTAACATGTACAGATATACAATATTTGCTTTATAATCACTAGTCATGTTTTCATGTTACAATAAAATGGATAATTTAGTCAGCAAATATTGAGAACTTGTCCTTCACAATTGACACTGATGCATCTATTCTAACTTTTTTTCATGTCTGCTTGTTTAAAGTCCATCTTTAGATCATACAGCAAACATATTATGTATTGCATCACAAAGAAGCCACAATCAATGATGCAAATAACATGAACAATTTAGTATTTTAATTTTAAATTTAATTTACATATTCATACTATTCTGATTCTCTTTTACTTACCTAGCTACTTATTGTGGACAATCAACTGTGGCAGACACTCATTTGTCAATAGGATAATGATCTTCTAAACCAGGATGAATAGAAGTAAGTTTCTCAAGCAAATATTCTTTAAATTTGGATACCTATAAAAATAAAATGAAAATACTATCATGCACTATAATGTTTACTACAATGTTTACATAAACATGAGTTTTGTGAGCTCACCACTGCTTCAAAATCTGATGTTGCCTTATGATTATATGCAAGGGAGTTATAATGATTGAATGTCATTGCCTATGTCGATAGACAACAAGTGAAAGTGTGCATTATTTGTGGTAATAGGTATAAAAATATACCTAACCCCTCTCTCTGTCATATAGATTGTTATGATATGTGTGGTCCTAGTTTTCCGTGAAAATTTTGATGTTTCCTACAATTGTGCAACGAGATATATAAGTAACAATTTAATAAAATATATTCAACCATTATATATTATCACAGAAATTAAATTACTTATAGTGAAGAATGTTGAACAATATATAGAGTTGTTGTGTGGCCTACCAAATAAGGAGACCCCCATAAGGAGACTCCCCTAAATAGGATCGAACAATAAGTGTTAATTAACTCCCCTATTATAAAAATATCACTATTAACGCTAGATAATAAGGATTCGTTAAACAAAAAAGTGTTTCCTCCCAAATAGGTCCTACAGTAAGCCTACAAAGAAAATCAATTACTTTCAATAAGGTCAATAAATATTAGAACCTTTGAAATATTAAACTTGTGATATAATTAAATTAACTATATAATGATAGGTTGACACTTCCATACTTTAAATTTTGTAATGTATCTAACAAATAGGTCACATCTTGATCTTGTTTTCTATTCTTGGGAGTCTTAAATTGTTTCTTCACATACTACCATCAACAAAAAAAAGAACAACAAGAAATATAATTAGAGATTGAAATCAAACTACTCAAATTAATTGATGTGTAAATATATTCTTACTGAAATGGCTTGCAATCTCATTTTGTTAAGTTTCACAATATTTTCAGTCTCCTTCTCAGCCTCTTCTTCATATTTTCCTTCAAGAATGAAGATAATATCTTCCTCTTTTTGCGTATCATACATATCAATTTTTTCTTTTCCCTGATCCACAACGGCTTTTGCTCCTTCTTCTGTGATGTTCACAGAAGGCTTGTAGATTTCTAGCTTGCTTCTCTTGTTTTGTGGTAAAAGTTTGAACCACAATGGAGTATCAATAGGAGTATCCCTATAATCATAGCGAGTTTGATCTCGTCCTCTCCTGGTCCTTGTTCTAGAAGCAACTGATTCAAGTTGAGGATCCACTATAGGGTCACTTGATTTAGCCAAGATGTCATATTTTTCTATTATTTCAAGTAATTCTTTAACCCTTTCATTGAGCTACATGTTCTCCATAATTAGCTCTTTAATTCGGTCATGATGAATAACGCAATTTGGGCATTCACTATCACTTGGCCCTCTGGCTTCTTTATCAGGTACCAGTGATGTCTCTAATAGATGTGAAGTATCATCCAAGTAAGAGATATGCTCAACCAATATATTTTTAAAAGGGGTAGGGACTAGTTTGATAATAACCTAATAAATTATAAGCATTTATTTAGAAATTGCAAATGAAAGTTAGGCGAAAGTCTTTGATATTTACCTCTTCAGGCGAGACTTGGTCCAACAAGACTCTCACCTTACTAATATGTGAAGGAGTAGACCTTCACTTATTTATTCTAGGACCTTCAGAAGTAGATGGTTTTCAGATTGGGACATGCTCCAAAAACCAAGTTTGCTTCATTATGCAAAGTGTTACCAACATAATAATGTTGATATAAAAAATCACAATCACCATTAAATAACAGACTTACAGTCAGAAGACCAGCAAATTCCTTTAGGTAGAGATTGAGGTGGTCGTCTGATATGTGTTGCTTGATAAAAAAAGATCCCCGATGGTAGGTATTTGGGGAGCAATAAATTGATAAACGACTTCAGCCCAATTGAATCTATCCAAATTTTTAAAATCATCTACAATATCTACAAGACCTAATGGAACATTATATGTACTAGAAGAAAATAATACACAAACAAATATATACAAAATATATAATTTACAAAATACTAAAACATCATCATCTCCTTCAACTCTATGGGGATAGATTTTCAGCAACTCCTCAATTCTTGATTTAGTAGATTTTTTTTTAATTAGCGAAGTGAGCAAGAAAGAGATCACTCATTACATTAGTTGAGTTCATAGGAACTGAAGTACCTCTGTCTGTAATTCCAAGCAACAAAGGCACATCTATTATAGTGAAAGCAACTAGGACACCTGAAAATTTTAAATGATTACTTTTCTATTATGTGCTTATAACTTTCAAAATTGGAAAATGTACTTGAAAATTTAAAGGTTTTACATGTTCAATCCCATCTTTGAAATATATTCACCAATATACCAAGAATTTGTTGAATATCTTGTATGTCCAAAAAAATAGCAAAAGGGGACAATTTAATGATCATTTTGTGTCGATCATGTAAATGAATATACCCATGCTACCTTTCTTTCATTGTTGGGCAGCTAAAAAAATCATTAAAGTGACCTAAAATATTAGTCCATTGGAGTTTCTAGCCCACATCAATTGATGCCTGAAAGTTTCAAAAATATAGATTATTAAGATAAATAAACTCATGTCCAGATACACAAACAATGATTATAAAATTTTGATATTGATATAACACTGTATCAATGTTACTTCTATGTCTTTATTAATATGCTAGTTTTCATATTACAGTATCACAATGATGCTAATTTTTCAAAAACTAAATCAATTCATGATATCAATATCATATTGCAGTACCACAATGATGCAGGAATTCAATTTATCTAAATTCATGTGCACATAAAATTCACCACAGGACTATTCATCTATATTAGTTTAACAAATATAGGAATTCAATTTTAAACTTAGAGACAAGATTTAATATATATTAGATAACAAATCCATATTGGGTGTTGTACAATAAATTTTATGTGCACATGAATTTATTAATATATCTCTATTTTTTTTTAAATTAGGTGATGCTGATTTTTGTAATCCAGCACTAAAGTGATGTTGATTTTTGTAATCAAGCATCAAAGTTGTACTAGTTTTTGAAATTCAACACCACATTGGTGCTGATTTTTGAAATCAAGCATCACTGTATTCTTCGAAATCCACCACCAAAGTGAACAGGTGATTTTTAAACAACACCACCACAGTGATTGTTAGGAACTAAGATGATGAATTTACAAATCTTCAATCGTAAACAGTGAGGTTGTTAGAAACTATCCTAAAACCAATAATAAATAAATCAAAAACACAAACCCTAAATATATCATTCTGAAAAATGAGTATAAAATAAGAGCGTAGGGAGATGACCGGTATAGTTTCGACGAAAACCCTAACTCAATTGTCGTGAGCTAAGAGTTGAATAAGATGACCTGCATATAGGGTTTCAGCTTCTGAGAGTTTCGATGATGAGACCTGTGGCTTGAGAGAGATCTTTACCAAGAGAGAAATATTTGTTTTTCTGCGCAGAGAGATGTCACGTACATCTGAGCTAACAAAAACATTTTTTTTATTTCTCTGATTTAAATATAACTCGGATGCTTGGAAAAATTAAAAATAAAAAGTTGATAGAGAGTTAAAAGAGGAATCAAGTAACCTTTTAGGTAATTTGAATATTGAGTACGTTTTTTAATAAATATAAAATAGTGAGTACGTCTTTGGGAAAATTATCAAATTTTACTTGCAAATTTTCATTTAAATAAAATAAAATGTATCTAAAATTTCTTATATAATAATGTGATAAATTTCAACTTTAATTAAATAATCTCGTATGAAATAAGACATAGTTAATAATTATTTAGTAATAAATAAGTAATTAGTGATTTTTACTGAGCCACAAGCATTATCTAGAGCATCACACAATAAATATATATATATATATATATTTCTGTATTATGTAACTTTACAGAAGGCATGAAAATGTTTTTAAAATATATATATAATGAATTTTACATTTTCTCATGTAGTTTTATATGTACATGGATGACATAATAATTAACACAACAATAAAGATAATCATATAGATAAACATAAACTTAACAAAGATCTTAATCACAAATTAAAAGGTAAGATTATAACTCATTTTGCTTCCATGTTGCTAGGAAATACAACCTAGTGATTTAATAAACGAGATTAAGAAAAAGAACTAATTCATTCACAAAATGCATGTTGTAATTGCAAGAGATAAATATGCACATAATCCTATAGATGTAAATAAAACACAGTCTGCAGCGAAGGAGAAAAAGCAACGAAAAAAATAAAAAGTAACACGCTAGAAGAAGGGCTTGAACCTTCGACCTTGTGGTTAACAGCCACACGCTCTAACCAACTGAGCTACTCCAGCAGCTGAACAGTGTCGCAGGATTTTGTTAAACATAGATAAACAAAACGTAAAAGGGTCCAAGTTTCATATGATTAGTCGGTCCTACTGGTTCAGTGAAAAATGATCGGTTCAACCTGCTTTAGTGTAATAATAATTATTATATTCGGACTATCGAATATTGGAAAGCAAAAAACTATATATATATAAAAAAAGTCTGATTTGATATACTATCAGGCATCAGCAGCCATTTTTGCTCTGGTTTTACAAAATTTTAGATGTGAATAGTTTTCTGTGTGGTTTAGGTTTTACAAAATTCAGGAGCTGTGGTGATAAGAGATTAGGGTAGTAATAATTACAAACTTTTCTCTTTACAAAATATTAATTTACTAGCAACCATCACAACCTTCAGCACCCTTGAACAATCAACTGCAATAATGACGCCAATTGATTGTTTTTGCTTGGAATTGGAAGAGCTCTTGGGGACAATGATTTTATCTTATGTTTCTGGCAATGAGCTACTGTTCTATCACCTTCATTGCAATCTCCCTCGCATGCTTCAGTGAACACATCATATTCGCCGGTTCACTATTGTTTAAGGCAGATTCTATGTGCAACAATACTTCCCGACATGTTTCTGTCAGATCGGTAAAAGTTGGATCTTCACATAACTCCAATGGTTTAGAGTCAGTATCGGTTATTTCATCCTGAGCCGACCTTGAAATTGTGCTTCTTGCTTGATTTTTCAACCGTGTGTTCATCTCCTCTTCCAACTTCGCGGCCTGGATAGCAGCTCGTGCTATGCATGAACTTGGTAGCTGAAAGGAAAACAAGCAACTTATTCCTGAAATAAGGGGCAAGGATCCAAGCTATCTGATCAACTTATCTAAAAAAAATGGTGCAATGCAAACCGAATAAATACTACAGATGATAGTCACAAATAAAAAGAAATGCTACTTTTAACAATTTATGAAAAATGTTGTTATCCGATTTCAATCATACCTGGGCTAGCTTTGCAACGTTAAGAGCAAAGCTCTTATCCAATGCACCAGGCACAAGCTTATAGAGAAAAGTAACCTCTTCAAGGCTCAGCCTCTCACCCCATGACATTGTTTCAGAAGCAGTTATGTCAAGATGTTTTTTAGATGCGAGATAGGAAACATGGTACGCACCAACAGAGCCTTGAAACTCTTTCTGGATGTCCACAATTTTTGGGTAATGAGTGACGAAAAGAACCATGCATTTCTTCCAATTAAGAAGGCTATGTAACGTAGCATAAGCAATTGCAACGCCGTCGTATGTACTTGTGCCTCGACCAAGTTCATCAATGATGACTAGAGAGCGTGATGAACAGTTGTGTAGTATGTGAGATGTCTCAGCTAATTCCTCAAAAAAGGTACTTTTGCCTTGCTGGATGCTGTCTGATGCCCCCATACGAGTGTAAATCCCATCCAGTACGTGCAGCTTCGCTGAAGTTGCCGGTACATAGGAACCAACCTGAATGAATCAGAGGAAGATATCAATGAAACAACCATAAGGAAATGCATCCCACGATGATTAACCAAACAAAAATCCAGTCGTACCTGAGCCATGATTGCTATAAGGGCGACTTGCCGAATATAAGAACTTTTCCCACCCATATTTGGCCCGGTAATAATTTGACAGTACTCCCTATCTGCATGCAACTTCGTATCATTTGGAACATAGTGGTCTCCCAGAGTTGACCCCAGAACCTGAGGCAAAATTAATCATAATTAGCCAACATATCATAAATAATTTTGAACTCGTAAAAACTGTTTGAGGCAGTAGCTAGTCTTTGGTGCAACATGACTGTTAAAGTCTGTGCAAAGATTTATTTTTTTAGCGAGAAGGAACAGAAGTAAACTTCTCCAACCACCAATCTCTAAAAAACTATCACAAAAAGTGATGGCCACAGATGCCGGTGTTTTGGTGGGTGGAAACTCATTGATAACTTAGATAGTGTCTCAAAGAAACATGATGGATGTGATTGGAATTGTAACGAGGTAGAAATGAGAAGAGCTAGTAGAAGGGACCATTTAGTGGAGGCAAAATAAGCAAATAAGATGAAGTAACTGAGGGGATAAAAAAAAGCCCTTACAATCTTCTAGATATTTACAGTAATCTTTCTCTAAGTTCATGCATGTGCATAAATTTGTGTGACAATTGCAGCAGGGCATAGGTTATTTGTGACATTAATCTCTTCATCCTTGAATAAATGGAAAAAGAGATTTGTGTGACAATTGCAGAATGAAGTTGATAATGAATGGAATAAGTTAATTTTAATCCTAGGAAATGGAATTGACAAGGAATGGAATAAGTTAATTTTAATCCTAGGAAATGGAATTGACAAGGAATGGAATAAGTTAATTTTAATCCTAGAAAATGGAATTGACAAGGAATGGAATAGTAACACCTATACCTAAACTTATTGCATGGAAATTTATAGGGAATGACTTTCTTCCTATGTACCAAACACACTATAGCAATTTTTAAGATGGAAAACGAATAAAGACAAATTAGTGCGAAAACATCCAAAATAGTTCCTGTAACAAAAGCAGTCATAGATACATAATAGATAATACTCACTGGATGACGACCCAAAGAGATGTGAATTTGATTTGGTTCGTCATCACCAACAAAAACTGGTCGCACAAAATTCTATAGAAAAAATTGCAAGTGTCAAATAATGCGCCATTTGAGATAATAACGAAGTGAAAACTGAAAACAAACAGCAACAGATACTATACCTCACTTCTGGAGACAATGGCAAGTGACTGCAAGCAGTCCAATGCAGCCAGAGCTTGCACCACTGTTTGAAACTGAGCATAGTATTTGCCAAATTTCATCAAGAAATTGTCCCATGTAGCCCTACAAACAACAGAAAATTCTTCCTTGGCAAGCAACAATTCATCCAAGGCTGCCAGCACTTCAGGGGGGTGATATCGTGTGATCTTTCTGGTACTACTAACCTTAACCCAATTTGAAGGAACCTTTTTATCTTCCGACAGCTAAAATAGCAAGAACAGAACTAAGTCCCAAAACATGATCAGAACTCATAACAAAGCAGAAAAAGAAAGTCATAATTTTACATAAATCTACTAGCAAAGCCCCATTAACCTAAAAAATATCAGTGTCAATCCAATGTTGGACAAAAGAGTTGATGATTGCATTACGCCATGAGAAACAATGTAAACAATGCTTAAACCTTATGAGCATGGATCTTACCTAAGTTGTCAGGTTGTTACATATAAGTGACAAAAAATGGCCTTCACCACCAAGGCACCTAGATATGCAAATGGTGGAGATTACCTAAAAGGCAACAAATCAATGTCTAGATGAAATGCAGAATAGGAAATGGCTCTTGCATTGCTAAGGGCCAATCCATAAAAAAGCTAGTACACGACTATAAGATTGTGTTAACAAATTTAATATAGGAATATATAGGAGAGATTAAAATTGATAGTAATGATGATTAGAAGGAAAAATATAATATCCTTGTAGTTTGATGACATAAAAGTTAAAACCTAGTTAATTCAATTATGAACTTCAGGCTCATTTTATGAAAAAAAAAAAATCAAACATAAAATAAGACTAGCAAAATGCATACAGACTTTCATCATAGACAAATGAAAACAAAGAGCTAACAGAAAAGATTCAAGGGCTACGTGCAGTATACTTAATAGCAAAGAAATAGTATCCACTATCCAGCACAAAAAAAATGCAAGTAGAAGAGCCTCGAAAGAAATGCATAAGCAATTGCGACTTCAGATAGAACATGAAACCGCTTAACATTGACTGCACATTCAATCAAATACATGAGGAAGTTGGGATCAAGGAATATGTAATTTGCTTTCTAGTGCAAGAAATTAAACGTGCTTAGTTGAAGAGTTACCTCTATTAGATGTGTCTTCCCAGACACACTCATAAACTCTAATTTTTGCATTCCAAGCTGCTTCCGGTACTGAACAATGAGTAAATCCAACTTCTTTTCAGCCATCTGAACAGCCATACGGCCACTACAGATCTGCAAATAAGATTCCATGCTATAACAACCAAGCATACTATACAGGTAAGCATCCTTCACAACCTTACCTCAGGAAATTGATCCGTGCAAGAAATAAACAAATTCAACATATCACCTTGATCTGCTGCATCCTTATTTAGAGAAGATAGAAGTTTAACAGCTACAGCCATTGCAGCTGGTGAAGAAGCAGAATAGATCAATCTTCTGAGGAAAGCAGATTTGACACTTGGTTGAGTTTCTCCAGCATCAGTCTCCAAAACAAGCTTCTGTAACTGCTTCCCAGAGGTAAGCAAAGCATGGATAACCCTGATAAACTGAACAATAAAACAGAACATGTCAGTAAGGTGCTCAAGTAGACAGTCAAATCTACAAGCGCTAAGCTAGCTGACATTGTATTTACCAAATCCTTTCTAAGCAATATGATTGCCTTGTATTTACCAGCATTAACTTGGCAGAGTATGGGAAGCACATTGCCTACTTCATAATTATCATTATTCTTGAATTAGTAATTGGTGACTAGCAAGATCTGAGATTATTCTTGAATACTTGCAATTAAAATCTATTCAACAAAACCATGTAATTGATGCTTTACTCTAGCCTATAGGCATATTCTCCAAGATTCAACGATGAACCAAGTAACCAATAAAATTGTTATTTAAGAAGCAGATACAGGTATGAATTGGTCAAAACTGATGTAGACATAACATGAATTGAGGATAACTTTTAAGTAGTAGCCACATAGTATTTCATGATACAAGTGCACATGGGCACTAATTACATAACGAATGTCATATAAATGAGACAATGAAAACCTAGAAAAATGTACAAACAATAGCTACAACAAAAGGTGATTATCTTAACTGTAAAACCAACACACTACCTCAGCAGCTGTAGAAGTCCGATGAAAAATTCTGGAAATTCCCCGCTGAACATCAGCTGACTTCCCAAGCATTGTTAAAACTGAAGATATAACCTCAGCGATCTCAGATTGCTTAAGAGCATCAGAATATTTCTCAGTTGCTAATTCACTTTCAAGCTTTGGCCTCATGCACAGGCCCATTGATTCAGCTATCTCAGAAACAGAATCAAGACGAGCTATTATCAAATTCCTATCGCATAATGGATGAGTGACCTGAACAATGAACTTGAACCTCAATGAAGAAAATGAAAAACCATAAAATTAAATATTATTTTCTTTCATTTAATTATCTTGGTCGCATGAAAATTCCTCTCATTTATTTATGAAATGTTTATGTCAGTGTAGCTAAAGATGGAATAGAACAATGAATTACCCAGTGTCTGAAAAGCCTTGATCCAAATGCAGTAAGAGTGTGATTCATAACTTGAAAAAGGGAACCTTGAAGAGAGCCATCACAGTTGTTTGCCAAGACCTAAAACAACTCTTCAGATAAAATATACCAGAATATTAATGAATGAATTTCATGATGAAAATTTATGGAGCTGAACATTAAAATAAATAAATATTAAAGGATATAATCATCACCCTAGTACTAGGGCATCCTCAGTGGAAAAGATCACCCAAGGGAAAGAAAATGAAAGGAAGAGACATTTAGAGAAGCAAAACACTTTTGCCGACAGCATAAGATTTACGATGCTGAACATTAAAATAAATAAATATTAAAGGATATAATCATCATCCTAGGACTAGGGCATCCTAATCGGAAAAGATCACCCAAGGGAAAGAAAATGAAAGGAAGAGACACTTAGAGAAGCAAAACACTTATTGCTCACAATCTCACAAACCTAGTTAATGATCCACTAGAAGGATAGCATTTAGGATTATTAAGTATCATGCAAGATATCATATCTCGTATTCTCGTTACCTATATAACATTTTCTAAGGCCTTATGGATTTTTTCGCCATTAAAAATTTGAGGTTCTGAAAGGTAGAAAAACAGAATATCTTCCCCAGTTGTTCACCAAATGAATGTTTTGCTGTGTCCAACAGGATCTACCATTACCATTTGCCAAGTAGTCCCTGAGTGCTATGTTGAAAATTTATCATCAATGGAACTCAAGTGATGCTATGATTTAAGTTACCTTGAAATACGAAACAAAAGAAGACTCATTGTAATGAGTCATAAATTTTCAACAGGAGTTGTAAGGTCGATGATTCTTATTAATGTCAACATCATTTGGAAGTTCCCATAAGGCCCTATGTGACCAGTCACAAAGTATCCAAGTAAGTGTGATTCACTATGAGATTGTGGTGTCAATATGGACTTTAGTGTGGTGATACTAACTATGATTACCAAAGCACAGTCAAGGCCAAGATTGAGGGAATTGGTAGGTATGACCATGAGGATGTCCTTGTGGTTATGGATAGAATTGGAATTATGAGTTACCTATGTCATTGAGAGATAACTATCGATCATCAGAGTAATTAATGTGAATCAAGGATAGCTGTACTTCGTGTCTTGATAAACCTTTCATATTTGCCTTTGGTTTGCATTGTATTTACTATTTTGTACCTTGTACTTATGGGAGATGTCATCTTGTGGACATGCTACAGTTTGTGCTCATGATGATTATGATGCACGTGTGACAATCACCACAGGTTGCCAGTGAATGTGCTTGTGCGTATCTTGTGGACATGCTACAGTTTCTGCTTGTCAATGATGCTATGTGACAAAGTGTTGCGAGCATTGCTCGTGTCTCCACGGCATGGTATAATAACTAGCACAAGGAGTGTGTTGATGAAATTGTGCACATCTAGAACTGCTCACTCGAAGTGTGACAAAAGTCATCTCAGTCTTTGGTTAATTTTTATTAATTTAGCTACTAGGATTGGTATGTTGTATTATTCAGTAGTAATGAAATAAATGACAAAATAAATGTTACAGAAACAACTTTTCAAGAAAAAACTAGAACTACAGAGTTTACCATATCTGACACAAACACTGTTCTCCATCACAGCACAATAAAAAGGTAAGTAACAAATGTATGTGTCAGCATGGTAATGAACTGCCTCAGGCATTTTTTTTTAGCAGGAAAAAACTACCTCAAGCTGATGAAGTGTATTTGCTGATAAAGTCATCTCAAACTTGCTAGAAATGGCCCTAAAGGAAGCAGTGGGGCCGAGTATCCTCTCCAATCCAAAATTCCTTAAATAACGGATGGTTAATGCCAATGCTTGAATTGATAGTTCAGGCAAGGACATGATTTCCTGCAAGAGAAAATAAAAGAAAAATAGTGCCAACCATGGGCAGGATACATTGGTCAGTAAACTAGGAGATGGAAAAAAACAGAAATGCGTGCATGTAACCATACGGGGAAAAAGACACCCAGTAAATTAACAAAAGGCAAAAAAAAAAGAGTGTGAAACAAGAGTGTCAACTTGTCCATTTGATTTTGGATTTTCTATAATTTAATTGCAGATCATAACCAAAAGATCGTAGCCATTAATTTGATTATTAATGTTATAGAAATAAATGAGGATACCTTTATTGTAGGAAAATGGCATCCTTCCCCTCTTATATCACTATCTCCAGTATCATTCACAGGAACCAGAACATTGTCATCTTTGTTTTCATAAAGAGACAACGCTTCAGCAAGTGCGCCACCATTGCTATAACAATCACGTGAGGTGCGCTCCACTCGAATGTTTGATGTAGATCCAGAATAAGCTAGTACCAGCTAAGAAAGATATATTATGTGCAAAAAAGAAAAAGAAAAGGTAAATTTACGAAAGACAACTGAGTAGAAAACATCTAGCTATTGTACTATCATTAATTACAATTATCATGATTAAGCCTAAAAGAAAGCAAAGCATGTGCAATCAATCTTTGATTGAACATAATTTAAGTCATGTGAAATAACTTGATCTGGCAGTGAATGCAAACCCTTCTAACGATTTACTTCAATTGAGATTACTCATTTCTATCAGGAATATGAGAATGCAAAACATGTGCTTTCCACAGAAGAAACCATTTTTTGGTATCATCTAAAACCAGCAGGTATTACACGAGAACAATATATAATGGACAACAATGAAAACAGATTTTTCAGTAATCGTATGGACATTTGGCAGAATTTCCCTATTAATGCAAATGCAACTTTCTAGACAAACTTGATATAAAGCTTAATTTATCATCATCATATTAAGTTTATTTTCCATTGTCAAGGAGTACTAACCTTCTCCGTCAGTGAGGAAAGAGGTTCTCCTAACAGCATCTCGTTAGGAGACAAACTAATCAACATTGCCTCAAGCCCCGTTCTTATCGAATTGTCATCAAACTCCCCATGAACAACATCTCCTGTGGAGACATCGACCGCAACAAGTGCAACACTCACACAAAACCTCCCCTCATGATCCGGCACCAGCTCCTTTTCAACGACGCAAGCAAGGAAATTGCTCCCGGAACCACCGATCTCCGGCCCGCTCCCACCCTCCATGTCCTCCGCAGCCTCAATCGTCGACCTCGTGTACAACGCCGACAGCCCCCGTGAGAATGGCCCGACCCGGTTGGCCCCGTGCGCCTTGATCGCGGAGGTCTCAGTCTGCTTGACGACGCCGACCTTGTGCCCCGCCGCGACGAGGCGGCGGACGTGGAAGTGGAGGCGGAAGCTGGGGACGCTGGCGGTGAGGAAGTTGTGGTCGACGTGGGCGAAGATGCCGAGGACGCGAGCGGCGATCTCAGCGTCCTGGCCGAAGAAGCGGTACCTGTAGCCGACTTCGAACATGAGGACAACGTCGGGGTGCTTGGATCTGAGGTCGACGACCTGTAGCTCGAGGGGGGTATAAGTAGGGTTTTGAGGAAGAGATTTGCGAGGCGGGGACGAAGCGGGGGCGAGGAGCTTGGAGAGGAAGCGGCGGTGAAGGTCAGGAGTGGAAGAGGGGATGGGGGCGAGGGCATTGGAGGCCGAGGAGGAGGGTTTGGGCTTCTTGGAGTTCGGGGAAGAGTATAGAGATTGGAGGCGGCGCTTGGCGGAGGGGGAGAGGGAGACGATGGCAGAGATTTTGGGGGAGGAACTGGGCGGCGGCGGCGGAGGAGGAGGAGGAGGAGGATGAGAAGAAGAAGAAGAAGAAGGGGATGGAGGTAGTGGTTTAGGGGCGAAGAAGCGAGAGATGGTCTGCTGCTTTTGTTTCCCCATGGCGAGGAAGAAAGAGCGTGCGAATGCAGCAGAGGAAAGCTAAATAGGGTTCCTCCGAGCAGGAGCCCGCCGTCATTTATTTGTATTTATTAATTAAATTGAGTAATTTTTAAAGGGAAAAATAAGAATGGGCCAATATTTTGTTTTTTTTAATCGAAAGACCGTCTCATCCCATTCATATATAATTACTTAATTATTTATTTATTTATTATTATTATTTTCTACATAAATTCTGAATTAATCAAATGTATTATAATGAGAATTTAACTTAAATTTTATAATTATTATTAATAATTATAGTAATTATAATTTTATATTTATTATTATTGAATGATCGGTGAATAAAATTAAATTTATATTATAATAATTATGATTTTATAATTATTATTATGTGAATATTTTTGAATAAGTATATATTATAACAATTATAATTTATAGTTATCGTAACACATCCAATTAATTTAAGATTTAAATGAAAAATAATAATATGATAAATATTAAATAGTATTAGGCTACGTATAATAGTGAAATTAGGTGTGTTTTTTTTGATAAAAAAATTAAAATAGAGCATCTTTCCTGATTTAAAAAAAAAACGGCTTTTGACTTTTACCCTTTTTAAAATACCACAAGGTCCAGTAAACAGACATAATTTGTATTTAGTTTCACTTTATTAATCCTTCTTATTTATTTAGAGTAAATAGAAAATGAAAAATAGTTTTACTAGTTCACTTGCATTTATTACTGTTTTAATTTGGAATTAAATATCTTCCAAATAAAAATGAATGATTTTCTTTTTTCCACTTTATTTTATGTGATTTGCTTATTGTATTTTGTAAGTGCCTTTGTTGTACTCACTTTAACGTATCAAAAATAATAAAAAAATAAATAGTTTAAATTTAAAAATAATATTTACTTATTTCTATTTTGTCCATTTTATATTTATTCTGGAACATGAAAAAATGACTACAAATTTATTTGCTTTTGTTAATTAGAGGGATTTTTTTTTCATTTACTCATATTTTAAACATTTTTATATATTATATTTTTGTTTATTACTTAAAAAAATATGTTTATATATCTCCGAATAATATTAATCAAAAGTCACACCGAATTTCATTGAACACTAAAAGGCGAATTATATTTTGAAATTTAATGGAATACCAAATTCCAGCCACGGTATTATCACGACATTTCAGAGGATCCGAAACAGAAGATCCGTGCCAAAGCAATCCTCAACTTCGAATCCAGAATCTCCACTTTACTTCGCACCCGCTCAGCCCCACGCGTCTCCGTTTAGTTAGCCGTCCGATTATCATCGGACGCCGGCTTGCAAATTCTAGAATCATGCCATCCTTGGATAGGATCCGAACTAAACTGCAAATCCCATCAGTATGAATACCTTTCATTCCCTCGCAACACGCGGATAATTGTCGGGGGAAAAGAATCGCACTTCTTCTGGAGATCGCTTTCGGTTGATTCTTTAGTCCTCGGATAAGCGTCTCCGAAGTCCAATCTAGGGTTCCAGACTTCCAGTTGCCCCTATTCGTTTGATTTTCGCTCTTAAGTTTCAAATTTTGGGCGAATCGGGGTAGACGATCTTGCTTTTTTTTTTTCCCTTGTTTTTTGAAGTGGTTTCGTACTCATTCGAAATGGCGTGTGTAAAAAATTTGATTTTTTTCCCCTTAACTTTTCTCTTCAGCTTGCGATGGATAGGTCGAGGACTGATTTTGATTTTTGACTTTTGTGGCATTCACTGTTCCGTTGATGTATATTTTGACAGGTTCGATTAATCGAGTAAGTAAATTGAATTTGATAAGGTTATCTCATTCATTAAGAATCTTGCTATAGATCTGAGATTAGCATATTTAATATCTTTTTCAGTGGGTCATTGTGTTGTCGTTTTTTTTAACAGTGAGGGATTTGAAGGTTGCGTAGAGACTATGTTTCTTTGTAAGTGGGTAGTTAGTGAAAACCTTGATAATTTGGTTTTATAGTAGTTGATAAAGTATTCTATTGATTTATGACTTTGGGCATGTTGATTGTTCTGGTGGCCTATGTTTTGATGGGTCCGAGTAATCTGATAAGGTTATCTTCTTTATTGAGAATGTTTCTTTGAGTTCTCTATTCTATAGATCTTTTTTTTAATAGTGAGGAATTTGATGGTTGCGCAAAGATTACTTTTCTTTTTGAGCAGATAGTTAGTGTTCATCTTGCTAGTTTTGTTAGAAATAATCGATGAAGTATTCCATCGAAAATTATAGTTTATGTTGCTGTTTTCAACAGCGAGGCATTTGCTGGTTCTTGTAAAGATTAAGTTTCTTTTTAAGTGGGTAATTAGTGTTCATCTTACTATTTTATTAGGGAACACCGAGAAAGTATTCTGCTGAATCTTTTCTGTCAAGACAATTATCATTGCATCTGCACTTTATTCTGTTTGTCAAATTGTCATCGTTCTATTCTTGCTCTTTAACAGGATTTTTTGTAGAGGTGATTTTGTTCAAAAGTTGCAGATTAAGGTTCTGAGATGGATGACTACAGTTCTGAGAAAGATGAGATATTAAAGGAGTTTTTTATTCCTAGCTACATATTTAATGCGGAGTTGCCAATAAAACACCTTTCTCATGTACCCGCTTGTCCTGTAGTGGTCTTCATTAATACCAAAAGTGGTGGCCAGCTTGGAGGTGATTTACTTGTCACATTTCACAAAGTTCTTAACAAAGTTCAGGTACTTAATTAATTGCCGAGAGAAATTCATTCACTCAGATACAAAGATATCATAATTGGTTTTACTTGTGAAGAACGTGCATTTCAGGTTTTTGATTTGCAATCAGAAGCTCCTGACAAGGTGTTGCACAAGATATATGGAAATTTGGAAAAACTCAAAACAAAAGGAGATCATCTTGCTGCTGAAATCTTAAATAGGTTGAGACTAATTGTGAGTACTACGTATGGTCCAATAGTTTCATTGTTTCCAACTTCTAGCATATGCAGATGAACTGTTGGCTCATGATTTATTAACATGCCCTGAATATCTCTATGACTTTGGTTTTGTTGATTAAGGTTGCAGGTGGGGATGGTACAGCAAATTGGCTTCTTGGAGTAATTTGTGACCTTAAACTTGCCCGACCACCTCCTATCGCCACAATGCCACTAGGCACTGGAAACAACATCCCGTTTTCATTTGGCTGGGTAGGTGGAAAGACACATTTCCTCTTAAAGTTAAATTTTGCCTGTGGAATTACCTTTGGTCCACATTCAAATTCTTAGAAGCATATGCAGTTTGACAGCATTCTCACTTGGCACAATAAAAAATTACAGTGAAATGTTTTATTTTGCCTTATAGGAGAGTGTTTCTACGATAAACATTGTTTAGATTCGGTTTAGATTCTATTAGTTAAATTTATTTCCTTTATAGTCAGTGTTTCTTTTGGTTTGTAATAGAATCTTGGTTCACCACCATCTGCAGTGATGCACTTTTATCTAATCTTTGGTTCTTTATTAACTTTTTTGTCTCTTTGACTATGTTGTTTGTACATTGTAGCCCTTTATATTCCTGAAACTTGACACCTAAAAGATTGTATTATGTTGCAGAAGAGATCAATCACCTTATATATTGGACTTTTGCAAAACGCTTGACTAATAAACCAACATGGGACTAAACCTATTAAATCATAATATCCACATATTCTTACAAACAAGGATAAATGACCAAAAACCCCCATCAATTCTGGAGAAATTAATACTGTCAAAGTTAGTTTTTTAATCAATCATGCATCTTCATTTGGTGAGTTGCGTTTTGATATTAATACAATTGCAGGGAAAGAAGAATCCTAGTACAGACTATCAATCTGTCAAATCATTTCTAGAACAAGTAATGAAGGGAAGAGAAATGATGATTGATAGGTAAATTTTACATTATTATCGATTAGGAAGTTATATGATCAAAGTCATGTTTGCTTTACAGGTCCATTATGTGCTGTACAATTGCCTGTTTATTGCATGATGAATGATATGAATAATTAAGTATTCTGAAAAACATATTTACTCTGATTAGGAATGGAAAGAGGTTTTTTTATTGGACAACCTAATTCTGTTGAGCTTTGTACCAGCTCAAATTCATTAATCTGAAAACACTGAATGCATCATCTTATGTGGGACGTATGTTCAGAAAACTAGCTTTTTCTAGGACCAAATCTATAAAGATGGATTATATGCCTATTTATGCATTTACTTTAGTATCTTACTCTACTAGATACTCACAATGAAAATATAGCTCCAAAATATCGAACATATTGCCCAACCTACTATAATAGCTTTTATTATTTTAAAAGTCATGACGAAGCTAGATAGCTATTTCAGATAAATGTTAACCTTCACATAAACAGCTAAGCCAACATCTTGTTTCAACTTTTCATTGTCTTAAGAAAATTTATGTCATCAAACTGCTCTGAAGTTGAAATAGTGCAATAGAATTGAAGCAATTCTGTTATTCTTATATGTTTTGAAGGTTTAAAACCCAACTCAAGCTGCATCTTTTTTTCCAGTTGGCATATTATTATGAAAAAGCAAGTTCCAAAGGAAGGTTCTTGTGATCCAATTTCACCTTTAGAACTACCTCATGCTATGCATGTATTTCGGTGTGTTTCACAGACAAGCTCGCTGAATATGGTAAAAAAAACTTGCAAACTACTTTTCCAATTCAAGCAGATTTCACTTTTGTCATTAACTGATTTTTTTTCATGTTCTCTATTTCCCTTGATTAGAGTAGATTACATTGGTTGTCGACAAGGTGGATGCCTAGTTTTATTTACTTATTTATTTATTTATCATTTTTATAACTCAATCCTATGGAAAGATGGTCTAATCCAGAACTGCTCAAACGAATAATGCCTAAGCAAATTAGTCTACATCGATGCTTGAGGTATTGGATTCATTTTATTTTTTCCAATTTCATGGGAAAAAAGTTGGTTAATAACGTTAAAAGTGATGACAAGATTATCAATATTGTCATTGGTTATTATAGATCATATCTACTACAACGACAAGGTACTCCTACCGTTGAGCTACATGTAAGGTCATATCCTTAGTAATACTTAGCCTATTTAGACCTCATTCATGCATCTTTTAATTATATTAAATAACTTAAAATTTTGTTTAATAGATTTATACAGTTTTATCAATGTTGCCTCTTGCAATTTGAAAGTATTTTAGTTATCTTTATTCAAATGATTTCCTTCTTTTAAATTGTATTAATTCATGAGATAATACTTTGATTAAAACTGAAGCTTGAATTATGGAAGAAAATTTTAGAAACTAGAGATTTTAAGATAAGGAGAACAAAAGGATAAAAATTAATATATGAAATGTAGCGTCGGTAGAATAGGTGGTTGAAGTGGGGAAGAGATTTTGGAATATTGTGTGATCATCATATCCTGCATAGGCTAAGCTTTATAAGATTGTGGTATGATTCATCATAATCAGAGTCTTGTTTGTTAAGCAGCTACGCATACTAAAAGTTAATATAGCCGGGATAAAATCTACAAGTTTTGAGTTACTAGAAAGGATGAAATAACAAATACTTATATTAAAGAGCAATTAGGTGTTGC
Source organism: Hedychium gardnerianum (assembly GCA_038050645.1). Classification (NCBI taxonomy): domain Eukaryota; kingdom Viridiplantae; phylum Streptophyta; class Magnoliopsida; order Zingiberales; family Zingiberaceae; genus Hedychium; species Hedychium gardnerianum. Next base: position 22,364 of record JBBUKS010176489.1, read on the forward strand.
TCTAATAGATGATAAAATGGAGAATAAGTTGAGGTGGTAAGAAAAATATTTAAAAGACGATCAATAAATTGTATAATTAGAAGAGTTGAATCTATTGTAATGCAAGGTGGAACAAAGTAGAGGGAGACTATAGAAAAATTACTCAACATAATAAAAAAAGATTAAAGTAATTTGGTGATATAGCCTTACATAGAGTTCAATGGAATGACTCATGTAGCCAACCTTATATAGTTGGGAGAATTGATGATGATGATTTCCTGCTTAGTAAAATTTCAATTTCTTCTTATGATTTGGGTGGATCCTTAGTCTCTTACTATAAAATAACTGGATTAAACGAGATTCCAGGATGAAAATCAATTTATTTGGGTATTTTTTTAGCATTTTGGATAGTCTTATTCTAATAGCGTCATTTAACATTTCAAATATGGTTACTCTATGGATACAAAGTCTAAAACTTATTCGTATCAACCTTTCAGCAAGGCTACCAAACATTTCGTGGGGGATTCTGGAACTACTTTAGCATTGGTAAGAGTCGCAAGATATCACTGCTTTGTGATCTAGTGGTGCTTCATAAAGTGACATGAAGGCCTTGACTTGTCATAAATATTCATGACATGAAAGAAAATCAAAAGAACTTATACAAGCAACACTTATTTCCATATTTTATCCATGCAGTAATGATTTATTTATCCTAATTCGTCTGCTACGTCCAGTTTTACAAAATAAAAACAGATAAGATAAAATTATTCTTTGTGGGAAAATTTTCTATTTTCATTATGCAACTAAAAAGATTTCTTATTTTTGGTAATTTTCTGTTTCCATAAGTGCATATGTGCTAATGGCGCCTTTAATATCATGTCCTATATTCTAGGAATGGATGCCCAAGTGTCATTTGCATTCCATGCTGAGCGGAAGAAGTACCCAGAAAAGTTCAAGAACCAGTTAGCTAATCAGGTATATTTTCTGTTGCTGCTGTTGTAAATTGGTAAAGGGAAAACTTTGTTGTGTCTCTTGCTTATGCTGATAGCAATTTGTTCAACTATAACAGAAGTGGTTGTTCCTTCAATCGATCTCTCTATTTATTGAGCTTGTCTTAATTTTCACTTCCTTGAATATTTCATTAAAACAGTATCGTCTACTGGAATGCAGATGACCTACTTGAAGCTTGGATGTACGCAAGGATGGTTTTGTACATCTCTCTTTCATCCTACTTCAAGGTGATTTTCCATTAATATTTCACTATTGAATACTACAGATCAAGATAACTACAAAATTTGCTAAATTATATTGTCAAATTCTTGTTAGCTGCCATTACTGAAGTTGTAGCTGTTGGAATGTTCATAGCCATTCTCTCAGTTATTTCTAGCAATCTGAACAATTCTTTCTAGTTGATGTCATGACAAAACTATAAGAAATTCAATATTTTTGTGACCATTACTGCAAAAAGACAATTTACATAGCGTTAGAAGCTCCAATATACATAGCGGACAATCTTATTGGACATTCCTATGCCATCTTTTGGTTGTTTCATTTTCTTGGACTTAGACAATTATTTTTTCTCACACTAATTGAATTGTCCTCTCCATTTATTATCATATTCACAGTCAAATTAATTTGTTCCCTCTTTGATAACATCTTAACTTTTTGAGAGTGTCGAGCCATAATAAACAAACCACTTCTTGCCTATATTAGGCATATTAGAAGGAATTTAGGAGTCACCCTAGCAAACTAAATTTCTATTTGTGATCCATTAATTCACTGGCATCTTTGATAACAAAGACATTCAACTATTTTGCAATAGGCTTAGGAAGTTAAACCCTCTCATATTTTCTGTAGAACAGGCAGTTGTATGACACAATAAGTTGCACAGCCTAATCAAAATCCAACATAGGATAAGTATTCGTCTCAATTTTAAGTTGCACTGATCGCAGAGGGCAACAAATCCATAGCATTCCTATTGCTTAATTAGTAATTATTATTAACTTTGTGGCATTAGATAATTGTATTGTACTAGTATTGGTTAGGGATATTCTTGTTAGTCTTATGGTTCTAAAAGGCCAATTTATTAGCTTTTCCAATGAAATGTATTATTTTTGTTCGGAAGGGAAGATTTCCTTGACTCACATGAACTAGTGAAACTATAAGATACTTTGTAACTTAGTTCATTTTTAACTCGTCTCATGCCCATTCTCTTCCATCCTTTCGTGCTCTTGCCAGCGATAAGTTATAAACTTGACTGTTAGCCCATTCATCAATCTTACGTTGTAATTTGTCATTGAAGAACTGTGTGACGTGAAGTCATGAATTAATATTTAGTTGATCAGGAAGAATATGCTCCACTTTCTGAACAAAGTCCAATAACTATAATTTTGGGATTAAAATAATTTTTCTTTCTTGAATACAGGAACATAGCTCAGCTTGCAACAATGAAGATCATGAAAAAGACTGGCCACTGGGAGAAGCTTCATGTTCCTCGCAGGTGAAACTGACACTTCTCTATCGAATTCAAAGTGTTTCTAACTATAGCAAACTAGAGACATTTAATGTTTGCGTAATGAATTTCTACCAACTTAAGTTACCTAAACATCATAATATTTCTGGTAACCTTTGTTTACTAAGGCGATGCTAGCCATCACTGCTAAGTCTGCTGTTTATTTCATTATGCAGCATCAGGTCGATTGTTTGTCTTAACTTGCCCAGCTTTTCTGGGGGATTGAATCCTTGGGGAACACCAGATAAGAAGAAACAACAAGATGTCAGTTTTTTTTTTTTCCTTAACCAAGTATAATGTTCATATTTATCGTTCGTGGTATTTTTTTTTTTTTTTTCTGTTTGCATCTTCGGAAGTCTAATGTCTTCAGAGAGAATTGACTCCACCATTTGTCGATGATGGTCTACTTGAGATCGTCGGTTTCAAGGATGCTTGGCACGGGCTTGTTTTGCTTGCTCCTGGAGGACATGGGACTCGCCTTGCGCAGGTATCCTCATGCCATTTGAGAGACATTTCACTTATTCTCTTGATACACTCTCAACTAAGAATCACATAACACTCTAATGACATCAAGGCACATCGCGTTCAATTCAAATTCCGCAAGGGTGCTGCCGATCATGCTTATATGAGAGTTGACGGAGAACCATGGAAGCAACCACTTCCTCAAAACAAGGATAAAGTTATCATCGAGATCTCCCATCTACATCAAGTATGTATGCTCGTAACAGGTAATTGCGTAGCTAAAAGTATCCACGATATACCTCACAATGAAGACTCAAGCAGTGAAGATTCTGACAATAGCAACTCTGAGGAAAGGAGGAAGTTTGGTTCAGCAGAAACATTCAGGTATCATGACGATATTGATAGTGTCATCAACGCCTAGTTTTTCGAAGATTTAGTATGTATTTTCCCCCATGTGTTTCTTTTCATTGGCCAAGCACTTTGGCCATAAAATTGTTTTTATTTTAACCAACTAATCAATATAAACTCACACATCACCAAAAATATGCTCAAGCTAGAACATTTCTAAAGTATTGACAATAATATTGCCTATTGATAAAGTCAACAATAGATGTATAAAAAACCCTACCAATTTGTTGAAGGAACCTGCCTTAGCTTAGTAATAAGAATGCCATATCTTGCATTAAGGTAATTAATATTTACTCTAAATTCTCCATCCTTAGTTATGTCATGAGGCCATTGACATGAGAGCATTTGCTGCTATAAAAGATTATCCTTATTCTAAGCATGATTATGAAATTGTCAAGTCATTTTCCATTGACTTGTTAAAGCTATAAAAAGATAATTATTTTTATTGCTTGAATAGAAATTCATTGACAGAGAAAATTATATTAGAATTATAAATGAATTAAATGTTAGTGAGTAAATTTGGTGTTTTGCCTAGGAATAAAGTTAGTGAATTATCTTCATCAATAAAGAATTTATAAATAATAAAAATATTTTTAAAATAAACAAAGAAATTTGTAATATCAAATTTATTGAACTAAATAAGTTTAATAATATCTAAACTATCTTATAAATTAAGTTTGAATAATATAAAATTTCTTTAAAAAGAAAAAAAAAAGAGAAGAGAATAATAGTCTCATCTAATTTCTATGAAGATAACAAATACATTTTTATGTTTTTGAAAATTAAGAAAAGATATGTTACAGTTCCTATACATATCTACTTTATTTTCTCAAGTTATTTCTTCTACTTATATTCATCAATTTCTTCAGCGCTTTCAGAATAACCGTTGGTCAACGCGCAACAACTGGAACGTGGTCTGCACGAAAGGATTTCAGAATTCGAAAAGCGTGACACCACGTGCACTAATAAAAAACTAATGGTCGTTTCGAAGTGCTCATTTATACCAGTTCCGTAACTTACTGATGCCAATGGGGCCCGCTTAGTTGTTTCCAATAAGAGGAAGGTCAGTGTGTGAGTGAAAGTACTCGAGTACCAAAAAAAACATACCAGCATCCTCTCTAAAAAAGAACTCAAAGTCCGTTACGCTTACTAAAATGTCTACCAGCCTCAGTATTTATGATAGGAATGGGTCCCACGAGCTTGCTTCAATAATAGAAAGGTACGTTTCTAGTTAGGATATCTCAAGTCGATCAGCCTTCATAAGCAATTGTTGCATTGCATTCGGCGAGGATGGCGGAGAGCGGAGGCGAGAGGTTGTCGGAGAGGATCGCAGTCAACGGGGCGGCGGCGGAGTCGGCATTGGAGGTGGACGGAACGCTGCGATGGCGCTCCGGAGGAGGAGAGCAGTGTCTCAGGTTGGAGTCGGAGGTCCTGGGGTTGGACGTCCAAGGAACACGGATTACGGTTCGGGCTTTAGCGGAGGCACCTCGAAGTGGTTCTATCTGCGCCTTCGGGGGAGCATCTGGGGAGAGAAGGAGGGTGAGGAGGGATTACTCTTTGGAGATGCCCACGGAGGCGGCGGCGTTGCGGTGGAGCACCAGATTGAAGAATTGCATCGATTCTCTCGGTAAGCAAGTGTTTTGTTGCTGTTGATGAGTCCTTATTCATCCAGTGATAAGGACCAGAAGTTAAGCTGAATTATTATCTTGGAGTTTTCATTTTCGAATCAGTACTCAAATTTGTATTAAGTAATGTAAATTCTTCAACTTTATATGACATCTATTGCAAGAGTGAACCAGAAAATTTTGCATTTACTTTTATGGGTTAATCATTGAGAAACCGTCAAATCGTTTATTCTCTGATAGGCCGGCCAAAGAAGCTGTTCGTTTTTTTAAATCCATTTGCGGGAAATAAATCTGCAAGAACCATTTTCGAGAATCAGATCAAACCAATTCTTGAAGCCGGGGACATCAATTATACCGTAGTAGGTGGGCATGTTTCAAAATTTACTTTTCCACTTTCATAGAATAAGAAGTTGATTTTTGAACTCTGCTTTCCTCAGAGACTAAGTACCAGAATCATGCTCAGGAAATGACAAAATCTTTGGATCTTCCAAAATATGATGGTATTGTGTGTGTCAGTGGTGATGGTGTTTTAGTGGAGGTTGGTCGTTTAATTGATCTTTGCAGTACAGAACACAATAATGTTTTGGTTATATTAGCAGGGGAAATCCTCTATGTCAGGGACTTGTATACAACAGAAGTTATATCATCATTCTTCTGTCATGTGCTAGGGGCACTTGACTTCTTTTTGTATTCATTAATAAGGAGCATCTAGTGTGCTATAACTGTTTGTTAAACACTACTCAAGAAATAATAGACACCATTACATTTCATACTGTCATAGCAATATATAAAGAATGATGCATTTGGTCCTGAATCCTTGATTCTCTTGAATATTTGCTGTTTCCTGCATTTAAAAAGTCATGCAATAATCAATCTTCACCTAATTCTTTATTTTGTCCTTATACAAAATTTATTGAGCACTAGACTATAATCACTGCATATATATTGGAGTTATGTGTTTTAACTTCTCCAAACATAGTTAGCTTTGTTTCATCTTATTTAATATGACTATCTGGACTTGTGCTCCTTTACAAGTACCTCTAAGTAGCCTATCATGACGTTGTCAATTATTTTTCTCTCCAATTCTAATTGGGATTATAATTTTTCCCTTTTTATTACCAAAATAGAAAATGCTAATTACCAAACAACAAAAATCAATTTCCTATTCATTGCAAATGCACCAATCTTTGATACATTTCTTTTCTTTTATTATGGATGCATCAATCTCAAATTACTCCTAGAATAAATCCATATCTTTTGCACTTGTGATATTGATTAGTTTAATTTCATTTTTTTTCTAGAAATATATTTAGTTTTCTATTAGTCTTTTCCATGGACAGGTAGTCAATGGTTTGCTGAAACGAGAAGATTGGGCTACTGCAATTAAGATACCTCTTGGGGTAATTCCAGCAGGTGCATCTTCTTTTTCTCACTATTTCATATTAGGAATTAGCCAGTTACTACTATTAAGTATTGACTTTGACTTGGTTAACCATTTGGATTAGTAGCATTAGGTATGTTATATGTTGGCATGTCTAGATTTTGCTCCATTTTGTATTTACTGAGAGGCTCTTGCGTGTATTTACTGTCTGTCATTCATGCTTTTCGATAAATTGTTTCCTGGCTGTTGTACAATACCTCCCTCTCTGATTTCCTATTTTTGTGTACTTCCTGATATCCTAAGAAAATTTACAGTGGCTCATAATCATAATTTATGTAATAGGGGATCTTGTAATCTCACTCCATATCATGATCATCTTGCTTTTGTTTTCTCATTTTTAGGTACCGGAAATGGTATGGCAAAATCACTTTTAGATTCTGCTGGTGATATGTACTCTATTGCTAATGCTACATTTGCAGTTATACGAGGTCATGTTCTCTTTCTCATAATCCCTGTTCACTAGAGAAAGTAGAAACAACTTTTAATAATACTGATAATAAACTTCTTGATTGTTGATTATCTATAGGTCACAAACGAGCACTGGATGTTGCCACTATCTCACAGAAGGAGAAAAGATTTTTCAGTGTCTTAGCACTTATTTGGGGTATGAAAATAATGATTAATTGTTGAAACTATGTTTTGTTTTATAATGTGAACCTAATTCTGGTCGTTTCAATGGAGTTATCTGATCAGGTGAAAGTTTCAAATTTGTACAGTTGAAAACTCATTCAATGCATTATGCATTTACAGGCTTGGCAGCTGATGTTGATATTGAATCTGAAAAATATAGGTGGTTGGGAAGTGCTCGCCTTGACATATATGTAAGTCAATGTGCAGTTTCTCTCATTCCTTCTGCATATCATAAATATATGTCAAATTTCATGAATATGGATCTAAATCATTAGCCAAACAACTGTCGGATATCCGTGTCACTGATTCAAAGTTAGGTCTTACAGTCTGTGGGTACTAGAATTAGTAAGAGTCTAACGCACCAGTTCTCTCTGATTGTTTGATAGTTTGCATTTAGTTGTAAATTGTAATTCCAAATTTGGAGAGTGATCATTTCGGATCAAATCATGACAATGGATATTGATCGGGCAGTCAAAGGGTCGTAAGCTTGAAGTACTGCTTTTATTTGATTGGTGCCAGAACCCAAATAGAAAATTTGGAGATGAATTATATTGTCTTACTGAGCCAATGAAACAAGGAATATTCTTTAAAGCGAATTTCTGAATTTCTAGCTTGATCATGGGGTGACAAGGGAGTGAAAGATCAAAAGAATTCTAAGAGAGAGGACTAGAAGACACTTAGGTTTCTCTAATTTGGTTAATAAATTGGTAATTGATAACAGTTTGAGTCAATGTTATTCTGTAGACATTCTTTGAACTTTCCATACTGTCTTTGTCACGCACCAGAGTGGAAGAATCTTCATCAGCAAGACCTATGTGCATCAAGCTAACCCTTTGACTACTCATTTATAGTATGAGCTTGTGGATAAGATATAAACCCCATATCGCCTCAAAATTATCCTCAACTGATGTAGTTGATAGGTGTATATCGTGTACCTAGAATGTTTCCATATGCTATTACTAATAGGTCTTTCTTACAGGCTCTTCTCCGCATAATGAACCTACGCAAATACCATGGACATTTCCAGTTTATTCCTGCAGCTGGATATGAAAATCATGGTGAACCAGTGAAGCGAGTTGATGAGGCTAAGTCTAACTATGTATTAACTCAACAAGAACAAGGAAGTGACAGTAAGTTCAAGACATGTGGTTATCAAGGCCCAGAGAATTCCCTGGACGGATTGGAATGGAGGTCTGTTGATGGCCCTTTTATTTCAATTTGGGCGAACAATGTGCCCTTTTCTGCTGAAAATTATGCCCCAGCACCGAAAGCAAAGGTGGCATTTCCTCATTACTGGACTTTATTTCTTCTGTAATTATTGTGTTCACTGTTCGTCAATCAGAGTGTCAATCTACAACAGATATTGCATGATCATTAGCGCTTCTTAGAAAGATGGGAAATAGTTCCCTTGTTAAGTTATTGTCTTTTGCTTTTATTTTTCATTAGTTTCAAAGCTTTAACTTATTTCTCTATGTTCACAAAATGGTGACATCATATGATACTTTACAATGATGCAGTTCTCAGATGGATACTTGGATGTGATCATTCTGAAGGATTGTCCAAAATCAGCCATTCTAGGAATGATGCTCAACATGAGTGATGGAAGTTATGTGAAATCACCGTATATAATATATTTGAAGGTGCGCTATATCTTCTTATAACTTTTCAGTAACTACGTCGTTATACGATCTTAAATGAGATGTAATTTGACTTTGACTCTATATTTGTTTTTAAGGTTATTGATGAAGATAATATGGAAGAAGTGAAAATGAACCAATATTTCTCTATTTATAGATTAAATAGTACCGTAACACTATTAGATATGAGGGTATACCTGATACAGATCTAACATTGTTAAAAATGATCATGATGATAAACAAACAGCCATTCTAGTTGTCTATTAGCACTTTGTTAGCAATCGAATATAACTTGAAACGTTCATTTCAAATGTTGCTTTGTTTTGTTGATACTAAAATGCCCTTTTTGATAAACTCAATTTGGTAGAATATTCATCTAAATGGTTCTTTGTACTTGGCATCAAATTTATGGTGTTGGAGAAGATTTAGGAGTCAACAATTGTGTTCAATTCTGTGTTTCATACTCAGTCATATATCGATGTGGATTTTGCAGGTCAAAGCACTTCGATTAGAGCCAGGAAAGCGCGTAGGGGACGACACTAAGGGTGGCATCATTGACTGTGATGGCGAGGTTTTAGCTATGGGAGATGATGATGCTGAAAGCAATGTGCAAAAACATTTTATGACTTATGGTCCTCTTCTCGTGACAGTGGACCAGGGTTTGGCTACCATATTCACTCCTGTTCCTTGATATTTGTGGCATTCACTTGTTCTTTGTTCTTGATCGATAAATTTACTCGTGAATCTAATATTTGAGATCTTATTTATTTTCCTCAAAAAATGGAGGGGGAAAAAAAATAATGTATGCATACATGATATTTGTAGTTACATGAACATGAAATGATAAAAGAAGAGGTGGGGTTTTAAAACAAATGCACACAGCAACTACATCAAATGTCTCAGTTTGGAGAAAGTTATCAAAATTTGGCATTGGATTTGCTTTTTACATGGAGTTGTATCAGCTTGGAGAAAATTCTTTTGTTTATGTGATTGTAATTTATTCTTTTTAGTGGGTGGAAGAAAGTGAAACAGTTTTCCTTAATATTATTAAGAGTCCCAAATTTGATTCAATGGTGTATAAAATATGTAGATATTTTTACAATGAGAAGATTATAGAGAATTATCTTGAATGTTCTCAAGGACCTACGGTAAAGAAGACTATGGAGTATGGACTAAGATTACAAGTTAAGAGAGTGAGCAAAGGATAGATAAAAACCTTTTTTAAAGATGATAGTTCTTCGCGGTGACAAAAGGTGAAACATTTGCTTTCAATATTTTTGTTAGTTTATCTCATGATCAACACGAAAGAGGTAAATCACGGGGGTTAATTTACTAGCCTGGATAGTGATCAGTACGTGGGGGAGGACAAGAATCTAGTTATTAGTCAGAATTTGATCCTTAAATTCATGGTAACAATATCTCATGCACTAGCCATCAGCTCATTCTGTGGGGATAAGATGATATTTCTTCATGATTCTATTTGGAAGAGTATTGTTTGATTTCGTATAAATGATATTTCTTCGTAATTCTTTTTGGAAGAGTATTATTTGATTTGAAAGGCATCCCTTTTTTTCCAAATCGTCAAAGGGACGTCTCATTTTTGAATTTTTATCAAAATGGTATCTCACCCCACGTAAAATGACATAATTATTCTCTAATACTATTTAGGATTGTAAATGAACCAAACATTCGTGACTAAGTTTAGTGTTCAACTTGGTAAGAGCTTGTTTATGTTCGTTCAATATACATAAGATCAATTAAACAAACAAGCTTGAAAAACTCGTTAAACTAAACAAATAAGCTTGAACACATATGTTCAACTCGTTAATATTCATGAACAACGTTCGTGAATAACATTCGTGAACAATCATGTTCATTAATAAAACTATTATCAACATGCTAAATAAATAAAATAAAATAAACAAATAAATTTGAATTATCAAACTCAATAACCAATCAAACAAATAAAAGTTTCAAACAATCAAATAAGTTTGAATTGAGAGTTCGATAATATCTAAACGAACCAAGCTCAAGTCAAGCTTAAATTGAGAGTTCGATAACATCTAAACGAACCAAGCTCAAGTCAAGCTTCAAACAAGCTCAAGCTCATAAAAAAAAAACCAAGCCAAGTTTGAACAATTATTTCAAAAGTTTAGTTCATTTTAGGCTCGACTCGACTTAGCTCGATTATCTTATCAAAAAAGCTTGAACACTCCAAAACTTGGCTCGGCTTAATTTGTTTACAGCTCTAATACTATTCCCATTATTAGCTCATTTATATCTCTCATCTAAATTTTGAACCAATCAGATGCGTTATAACAGCTATTTCGTAGTTGCTATAACTATAATTATAGCAGCTATAGTTTTATAGCTGCTACAAAGTTGTAGTAACTATAATTTTGTAGCTTCTGCAATTACAACAGTTGTAGCTTATAGTTGTAGCAACTAAGGTTTCGTAGCTGTTATAATATTAAAAAAATTTAATAAAGAGGACTAAAATTTTTTTAAGCCTCCAAAAAGATTTTAAACGATATTTTTTGGACTTAAGACTGGACTGTTATTAGTTGCACCCGGTAATAAATGTAGATCTTTCAATAAGTTTCGATTTGATATATTATGTGTCTTGTGATTCAGTCTGAGTTAAAAAAGTTTACCTAACATTAATGTTATAGCAATTACGAAATCGTAGAGATCGTAACTGTGTGGCTTGCTACAATTGTATAGAAACTATGAGTTTGTAAATGTTACAATATACCTCAGATTCAGGATTTATATGAAAAATATGAGTCAGAGATAATAATGAAAATAACGTGATAAAGGATAGTTGAGGAATTGTACGTGATAATAAAATACTCTTTTTGATAAAAAAAAATATTATTAAAATAAAAGGTGTCCTTTTGATTTTGCTCAATTTTATGAATATCATTGTCAATTTGACCGGACCGTTATTGAGCCCAATTAGGCTTCATGGACCGGGCCCGGCTTTGCGCGACCGAGCTATTTAAACGAGTCTTAGCGTCTAGGTGCTTCTCGAAACTGGTGTTGCCAACGAGACTGTCGAGAGGGCGAACCAGAGAGATACGGAGTTCAGGTAAAGATTTCAATCCTCTTTTGCAAGTAGAATGGTGATTTCACGAGTTCATGGCCTATGTTTATCCCTCTTTCTCTTTCTCTTTCTCTTTGTCCTTGTTTCTTCTTTCTTTTGTTTAGTTTCGATTAGGGTTTCCAGGGGAACGATCTCCGTTCGATTTTGTGATGTTGCTACAGAACCATAACCTTGGTGGAATCACTATCAGTAGATTTTTTTACCTTGGTAATGATAGAATTTCATTTGTTGTTCTTTTGAGCCATTGAAAAGGTTTCTTATGCTATCATTTTTTTTTCCTAAGCAAGGATATTATGGAAGAATTTACATTTAGATTTCCTGACGCAATAGGGTGTGGAGGAGGAGATCACTTGGTATCGGTAGGCTGGGGTTCTATTGATTCTAGGGATTCTACATTTTTTATGTAATTTATTTTTTGGTTCGGATAGAGAGTTGAACGCCTTGTTTCTCTTCAGTGGGTGATTTTGATTGGCAAGCGCCTGTTTTCTAAGTGCTTGCATTTAGTAATTGCAAAAGAAATACGGCTCATGATAGTTATCTGACAATCAAACTGTTTTTTTTTTTGCATAATAATTGATTTGTGCTAGTTTTTGATTTTCTTGAAAGTACATAATTCAGTTGAATTGGGAGGTGGAAAAGGTGTTGTATTGTGTGTTGGGTGGCATTTCATCATGGGTATTTCCCCACGAGTACTGTTTTTTTTCCTTCCCATTATGAGCATTAGCAAGTATTGTCATAAGTGTTAGTGACTGTATTTTATTGAGAATAGCATCTTTTCTTTCTTTGCCAGCACTGGCCATGTAGCTAGGCATTTCTTTATGTGCCTGTGGTACTAATTAAAACAGCAACTCCATTTTTATTATAATTTTAACACTTAAAAGTTAGCAGAACATGAACAAGATATTATCAATTTTCAATAAATTACATGTTCATCATATTTAAGAATGTCAATTCTTCTTTAACTTTTGGAAAATTTATTTATTTTTGAACATTTACAGCTCAGTTAAGTTTTATACATATGCAACGCACATGAATAACTATCAACCTTTTTATTGTATAGAACTCATACCAACATAGATAAAATAAGTCCTTGTGGTTGGAATTAATTGAAAGCATGAGTGAGTACCTTGCTTCTCTTGTCTCGCTGTAGTACCTCTGAAACACAGGACCTTTCCACCAAAATGCTTCTCTTTTTTATAAGACTATAACAGTAACAGACGATGATATAATTGGACTTGTATGAGATCAGAAATCCATGAAAAAGTTAAAAAAAAAATGTTTTGCATTTTTTTTAAACATGACATTGGGAAAAGCTTTGATAGATTTTCCAAATTGTTTTCCCTCCCAATGGTGCATTTTTTTCAAGGTTTATTTCAGTTTACCAACCCTTTTTTATTTACTTTTTTTTGTCAGCCAAATATTAATCAGTTTAATAAACCAACTTTAGAACGTAAAAATGTGTGACTAAAATATCCTTTTAAATGAATGCATCAAATTTGAATTTCCATGGATCTCATAACAAGTCAACAAGTATTTATATTGGAAGTGCTTTCTTTTTCACTGTTTCCTTCCTGAAGTTAGTGGATGATCTTGTATACAATATCATTTTCATGCTGAATTTTGTTGTTGTTATCTTATTCATTTTTTATTTCTTTAATCGGCAATGTGTTAAATACATTTGTGTATTTGTAGATTGATCGAGTGATAGCCTGATGGAACATCTCAGGACTTCAAATAATCCTGATCATGTTAAAAATGGCTTAGGAAACACCTACGGGACTACCAATAGGAATGTAGCAGGATTGGAAGAAAAGAAAGCTGCAGTTCAGGCTGAGATTAGCAGAGTTAATCGGCTTCCATCGAATAGTAGCTATGCAGTTCACCGCATGCGGGTGTTGAAGAAACTTCTACATCTTTTCTCCGTCCAGGTTACGATGCATTTTTTCCTTGAAAAATTATAGTATTACTTTTATGCTTTCAAATTCAGGCTGTTGGATGTGTATTTATGTTTAGTAGCATCAACATAAACTTTGATGCTGATCGTCCAGCTTATTAGGTAGTAAAGTTTGAATTGAGTATAGATATTGATTTTTCAGATCTTTAAATGAACAGTGGGATTCAAAACTTATTTGGATAAACCTATGATCATGGGAATTTAAATTGGTTTTAGATTCCAACTGAAGTTTTAAGTTTATTGTTTGTATGCTTCACAAATCGGAATAGATAAGGAATAGAATATTTAGTCCTTGAAAATGGAATAGACAAAAAATAGAATATGAATATGCTGTAGTTTTGTTCATGAAATAGCGGTGACATGGAATTATTCCTATGTTGGTTTGAAAGAATATTATACAGAATAGATAGGAACAGATTTCACAACTTGTCTACCTTGCCCGTCCGATCTACTCTTTATTCCATCCTCAGTTTAACATGCTCATTAGACCAGATAGGTCCCTCCACATGACCGACACATTTGACTTGTTTGGCCCGCTTTGCCCAATTGACTTGACTGTTTGACTGTCTGCCTATTTGAATGCTACCAACTCAACTGTACCTGCTGGTTGGTTTGATTAGCCTGTTTAACCCTATCAATTTACTCGCTTGGTCTGTCTTTTTTGGTTTAAACCTTTTGACAACATGTTCAATTTGTTCAGCCTAACTGGATTGTGTGACACACATGAGCCAATCGGACCTTTGGACATCCCAGTTCGATATATCTGTGTTGCTTCCTTTGATGACTCTGTGCACCTAGCTTGGTGCTGTTGGTCGTTCATTCTTCTGTCCCAATTGACCCTATTGGACATGGAGCCCGTCAACTTGCCCTAATCAAGCACTAGAGATATATAGTGATCGCCAAATTATATTCTGTGTCTCCAAAATCATGATGTCTTTTTTTCCCTTTCTTACTGACACCTTGTGTTACTTCTTTGTAGAGAAGTGTCTCCCAGGATGAAGAGTTGGAGCTTCTTTTTGCAAGTCTTTCTATATGGTAAGTATATACGGTTTGATAGGATAAATGACTTTTCTAACTACATGTTTTTATAGCTTTTCAACTCTGCAAATATGTCCAATCTTTTTTACATGTGTTTCCGAGAATGAAAGAAAACCAAATATTTGTTAACCACTCCTGTCTTAATCTGAAATTAAACTTAAAAAATCTTTAAACTGCACGGCTAGCCCATGCAAAGTGGTTTGATTAAAATATGTCAAACTTTATCAAATATACAAGTGACAGCGAATCATATATGCTCAGTTTATCTTCTGAACCGTTTGCACTAACACTCTGATTGGTTTTTCCTCTTCTTGGTCATAATTCTTGTTTGTTGCAGATGGAGAAATACAGAATTTTGTCTTCAGTGCGTGTATATGAATATATATAATGGCATACTGCTGTTGTGGTGCTTGATTTCCTCTCGCGTACAGTTGTGTAAGGCATGTACCAATTTCTATTAATGTTTATAAACTAGTTTGTCCTTTTTGTTGCTATAGTGCTATGGTTTTTTTTGTTTTTTTTTTCTATAGTGCTATGGTTAACTATACATGGTTATATTTGATTATCTATACAGGTTCGACTTTTGGCTGGCTCTAGCCAGTTCAGTCTGACATATATTATCAAAAATTACAAAAACAATATAAGAAATGATTAATATTAAAGCATTCTCAAATATTTTAAAAATGTGTAGTTCTATTAAAGATTTAAGAGTTTAAATTATCGAAAATTTGTATTGAGGGACATTTTTCTAAATACATTATTAATCGAACCCCACTGGACTGGGAAAAACCAAGAACTGGGATGCAATTAGATCCAATAGTATTTACTGGAAAAATTCAGCTGAATAGGAAAACCAAGTACTGAATGAAGCCAACCATGCTTCACGTAGCCTTTCATCTGCAGCAAAGCTACACTTTTAGAACAAATGGTTGCTAGGAACTAGGTAGCGATCCGTAGAATAAAATTTATCCTAAATATCAGGTTGACAATGTGTGATTTAGCTAGACACCTGCTAATTTCTAAAACATTGCTTACGCCAGAATGTGCCTGAATGTGAGGTTGATTCTAATGGAATATGCTTTCATGCGCTTGGGTACTGAATGAACCCAGTCGCGCTGTGTGTAGCCTTTCATCAGCAGCAAAGATCCATGTTTTAGAACAAAAGACTGCTGATTGAATTGTTTCCTATCCAACCGATGTGCGCCTTTAGCAGCTGGTAATACAATACATGATCATTAGAATGAATTCTGTTTTAGGGCAGATTGTTCAGCTGGTGACTAAATGCTGAGAAAAATATTCAAGTGGCTGAGATCTTTTTTTATGAACCTTGGTTTTTAGTAGGTTTCTTTCGCAACAAAAAATCTCGCTCGCAACCAAATGAAACCGAAGCTATTTCTGGGGCTGAGCCATACAATTTATCTTCGTCCGAGTGCCATGCAACATAGTCTGAGCCATTCTTGTATCGGTTCAGAAGCACAGTGTTGAATTTGGACCCAGGGAATGATTCACAAACCTATATAGCATAATGTGAATCAAGTTATTAATCCAAAACATTAACTTGTATGATACTAGAAGTAGGAACTGCATCATACACCGATTGCACGGACAAATACTCAAAAAAATAAACTTGCATGACTAGCAATTTCCAACTTCAAAGATAGAAAAAAGATTAACAGATAGCTCATACTGTCATCAAGATGTCTTTGACAACAGGGTATTCTTCCCAAGAATATGAGTTTGGCTGGTATCCACTGTATCTCATCGGTGCGAGCCCCTTCTCTGCAATATAACAAGTCTCTCTAGGCTGCAGGGGAGGGGAAAAAATGATATTACAACATAGAATTAAATTTTTGACAGGAAACTTTGTTTAAAAGTACAAATACACGAAAATTACAATTTGGCATCCACCAAACTGCACAACTTTAGAATATTTTAGATAACTAAAGGTCCATTTGTTATAAAGAAAATAGCTTACAAAGTGAAAGTACTTTTCAGAGAGTTTTTAGGAGAATTTCTTACAAGAAACCTATTTTCCACTATTCGATGGTAGATGGTTAACTCGCTAAACATCTATCGCCTTCTACCTCAGCTTCTTTCGCACCCTGATGGATGTAAGAGGCGAGCTTGGGGATGGAAGGGGAGTTGCTGCATGGGATGGTGATTGAACAGGAGTCACAAATGCCTTACAATGCTAGTGAAGGGGAAGGAGTGGGAATGCCTACATTTTTCATTGACCATAAAGATTTCCTTTTTTATTGAGCTTGATTTTCCATTAAACCAAACCCTGAAAAATCAGCAAAAAAAACTCTTTTTTTTTACAAAACAAACGAACTCTGAGAATTTACAGAGTATCAAACAAATTTATGTTTTCCCAACTACTATAAGTTCAATACATATTATCCACTATATAGCATCATTCAAATAAGATATTTGAGATTTAGCAGTTACTAAATCGACTAATGGTTATCAATACGATCTTTATTTTGTATAAACAAAACAGAACTTCTTTACAATCATTGCAGTGGATTAAAGCATTAACCTGAGAAAGGTTGTTTATCATATTTCAAGAATCAGTCTTAGAGCAGGCATCCAAATTAATTCTAACTATAAGTTTGCACATAAGTTTGAAGATTAAACAGTCGATTTGATGATAAAAGGAGTCAAATTTCTTCAGATGGGAATTGGTAAAATCTGGACGGAAGATCTTCCAAAGAGATGGATCGAAGGTCTCGTTCACAAAAAGAAACGCCAATTAATAGCATCAGAGAGCAAAAGTTCAAAGATCAAAAACCTATTTGTTGAAAGGGAAAAAAAAAAGTCGCAATTTTTCATCGGAAAGATGGAGTTAAGAAGCATTTCTTCATTGAACAGATCGAATCAAGGAGTTTGGTGAAAACCTGGACGCAAGATCTTCCGAAGACCCGGATCGAAGGTCTCGTCCACGGAATTTCGCGATCGAGATACCGGAACCATTCCCAGGCCTGGTCGCGAGGAATAAGCCGGGGAACGTAGACGACCTCACTGCCGTCGCCCAGATCCACCGCTCGCTTCTCCCATCTGCCGCCGCTAGGGCTAGGGTTCTCGTCGGGATCTGTGAATCGAAGCCTCGAGCTCATCGCAGGATCGAGTTGTTTCCCGCCGTAGTAGAATCAATCGAATGAGGCCGGTATATGATTAAATCAAGTAAGAAATTTCATTTCGCCCCCTCAAAATATCTCAAAATTTAATTAAAGCTAAAGCATCCTCAAGTTTTCATTTTATTATCAAAGCGCCCTCTGATTTTAATGTTGACTTAAAAGAGTAAAATCAATATTCTAACATCAAATACAAATTTTAAAACACATTTTAACATTACTCAACATTTTAAAAATTACCCAATTTAAAAATAATAAACCAGAAATTTTCTTGGGAAAATATAATAGGAAGAAAAAAATTACACATTTCAATAGAAAATGAAACGATTAGGGTCTATTTTGGATAAATTACACGATATAAAATTTACAAAATAACAAAACATTCCATGATAAGTTAGTTATTCAACACATCCCTACAGATAGTGGTAGTAGATAGAAACAAGGTGGTGGTGCATACAAAATCCACCCATCGGATCGATCTACCGATAAAGAGTCCCTTCCAAATGGAGCCACATTAGTCGATCGGTAGACTACTTTCTAAAGTTACACACATCTATCCATATCGCTGATAAATAAAAAGACCCATTGTCATCTAAGTGAGGGTAATTAGGAGCTCTTGAATCGCTTCTCGGTGGCCATGGTGCCATTCGCGGTGGCTTCACTGTGCCTTTTGATCAAAGGAAATGAGTCATCGGGCTTCGTCTCTGGTCGTCCACTGCTCTCTTCTTTGGAGGCTTCGTACCTGCAAATGCTCGTCGCAATGGCCATGACCATGGCTTCAGACCTCGGAAGGAACTTCCCTTCCAAAAGGGCATGTTGCCCGTACTGCGATTCCTCTTCGACCGCGCTCTTGAGACTGCAGACTACCTCCTCCTTGTCTTTGACGAAGCTTCCTTGCTTAACCTGTAAGGTTGAGTGATGAGGTAAGCTATCGTGCTACACTCGAGTGTTTATCGTTATCAAATCATACTTAGCAGTCGAGGTACTTATAATCATCAACAAAGCTCCAATACGGTATGAACTCGGTGATAATTATTTCAAACAGAAGAAGAAAACAAATGCAACTAAAGAAAACTTTTGATGAATATTTTGATAGTTTCATGATTAGTTTATCTTCCTTCACCATCTATTTCAGAAGCGATACATGATTCAAAAACTAGTTTAGGACTTAAATCTCAAACTTTAAATGCAACTTTTCGAAGTAAAGTAACTCCTTAATTTGGTTTAGCAGGAAGAAAATGGAACTAGCGATTGGATGATCCTCACCTGGAAATCAATTGGCCATTCCATGGACGTGTACGGAAAACTACAACCATCACTGAGGTGGAACATCAGCAGCATCTTCAACGGCTTTTTTCTCACCGTCTCCCTGCAGAGACGGAACATATCTTAGGGAAAGCAGAAGACAACATAAAGGGAGTCCTTATAGTTGGACTTGCCCGTTAAATTGACTTACAAAACAGTACCTTTTCAGACGAAATGGCTGCTTATTTAGGAAGGTGGCTTTCAATTCCGGTCTCTCGGGAAAGGAAATCTGACGGCAAAAAGAGAATAAAAATGAATTTTTTTAGGAATTATGATTTCTAAGTTAACTAGGCTACCTATTACTTGCAGAAAACAAATTACCTATCTAAAGAATGCCCTGAAACAGCTGATCGTTCAAAGTATATTTCCCAACTAATGAGTAGTTTATAAATTTTCAGTCTTCCAATTAGGACCCGCAATTAGAAGGCACGGTCTTCTGACAAGGACCCAATTAGAGGGCCGAAAACCGATACACAACTTAGATTGGCATTGCCAAGATTTGCCTTCCTATCTTATGTTTACTTTCTTGTGATGAGACGGTATCAGTTACTTTCTTCGGAATGAAATATTTCACCCATGTCGATCAACACGAAAAGATATTTCAAAAATGTTTGTATCGTCCGCAGTCTACTATTAAAAGACTCATGATATTTGTCAGCGTGCCTACTTCTACACTAAGGATCTTCTGTCCAGTACCTAAGCCTTCGGGGATAACCTACGATAACTTTTTCTTAAGTTTGATTAAGTTCTATTCGGGACAGGAATCTTTAAAGTTCCAAGTGATAACAATAGGAAGAGACAGACTTGTGATATTTGAAACACACAAACTTTGATTGATTTATCAATAACAAAGAAGTAAACTAGATGATCAATATGCAAATAACAGGACTTGAGAGGAATGAGAATCGACTGGATATGACTATGTTTCTACCTCAACTGACTTGAGAAAAGGTAATGGAGCTCGAGGTCCATGTATGCTCATAATCCTCAGTGTCCATTTGACATAAGTGTTCTCTGAAAGTATCAAAGAGCAAAAAGTTGAACAATCTTTTTATATCGACAGAGTATATATTACTCTGGTCTAGTAGGAACTTTCTTGAGACGAGAGAAAGAATACAGTTGAATCTTACTTTTTGGTGAATGAGACAGATTAAGCTGAACAAAGTCGATGCGGATATATGGAGGTATTCGCAGGCTAAGAAAGTGCATGACACCTGCAATGACCTGTTATAATTCACACCAAGATTAGAGTCCCATAAGCCAAGTTACTGTAAGATTGAAGCCAAATGCCGCAAAGTTAACAGAAAAAGTGTATAGTGGAAGAAAATAGAAACTGAATGTGCACAAATCTATGGAACCATAGAGCGAACTGTAATAATCGAATTGAGTGTCAACTTTTTTATGTGATAGTTCTTTACTATGGCATTCGGCTTTAGTGTTTTAAGACTAGAACTAACAATTAAAATTGATCTTCCTCATCAAAAATGTAACCAATATCATGTTGTGTTGGCTAACATATATGACCCAATCGGCCCAACTATAGTTCAAGTGCAAATAAAACTTATCTTAGGATTTCTGGATGATTTTCAGCATGATTTTTACGATAACTAGTAGGGCTACAAATATCTCACCAAAGGAGCATTTTGCGGACAAAGAGATGTTATGGGGTGTGTTTGAAGTTGTGGGAGACCAAGAAACTTGTAGAGGAAAGATTTCTTCTGAGGATAATTTTTTGGTGTCTGAGAAGTGTTAGAGGTAAGGTTTTTCACTTTTCTACATAGATATTGAAAATTGTGTCCAAGGAGGATTCACTTAGGGCCGAATTTTTAAGACTAATCCCTAACTTGAGTTAAAACGTCCTTTATGAGGAGTTAATCGTAAAACAAAAGCAGCACCGGAACATTTTACTTATCATAAGTCAATTTTCAAAAGATACAACAGTAATCAAGCATAGATAATCCCAGAAATTAATGAGCAAAAGTAGAAAAAAGAAACCACCTTATCGACGAGCCCATGAATCACCAGACTAGCCTTTTTATCCTTCGGGGTTGGCTGTCAAAAGTCAGATGCAAAAAAAGGAAAGATGAGACTTATTAGTACCCAAAATCGGGATAACAGAAGCAGAAGAATAAGTAATAATTGAACTGAGGATATTCATCACCTTATTTTGTTTCTTACTTCGAAGACATAATCGTGGGAAACCAATAAAAGGACAAAAAATCAGAATTTTTTATGCACAATAATTTCAATTTCAAAATAGAAGTTTGCTCTCAATCTGTAAATAACAAAAAAAAAAACTTGTAGCCATTTACTGCTTCTAGCTACAAATGACAGTACAGCAAAATGGCAATTTGTAAATTTGCCGAGTGATGAGATTTCTAGGAGCTTAAGGCATGGATCTTCCACTCAGCCACTATCATTCTCCATTACCTCGTACCTCGATATCTCTATCTTTGTATTTTAAAGGAGCATACGGCAGATCTTGCAAAGTTTCACCTACAATTTTCATCTCTCAAACTGAAACGAACTTCAAGAGAGATCGTTGCAAGTTGGTAGCACAAGCATATGTCAGGATCAAAAAATCCATGATCCATATCATACTATTGTCTTTCATTCAAATCTTACTCTAATCCAAGATCATTCTTTACTTTCGTGGTTCATCCACTTCAGCATAAGATTATTATTGCCTTCCAAGAGCACAAGATTAACACTGTTCATGTCATAACACCGTATATTTATGCACATCTTGCATGTATTTTTATTATTCGTACAGATATCCAAAAGACTCTTGTTTGTCAAGGTTGATTTTTTTAATCTAACTTTTAGATGATTGGTAGTGGCACGATGCTCCAAGTTTCATGCCACTTCCAGCTAAATGCCTCAACACCCTATTCATGTCTCTCGACCAATTTTAAGGAAAAACCAATTAAATTGAGGAATGCAATAGCAATTATCTGTAAACTATCATTTGGAAAAACCAAATCTGCAGTAATACATCAAATGATAGAGCAAAATGAGAATATATATCCCACCATGACTAGATACTTCGATACCTGAAGATTTACAATCACAATCTTTCCATTGTTTCGGATGCATTTCAAGGGTAAGTTGCAAGCGGGTGTTATCTGCAAACTACATGGAACAACAACATAGCAATCAGAAAGCTTAACTACGACATTATTAAACCAAAAAAAAGTACACAATCTTTAGAAATTAGTAGTGTAATTCATAATATATGAATATACATGGGACGAGAAAAACATAAAACTCTGAGGCTCTCCCTATATGTATGGAAATTCTTTCATTCTTCATTAACATGTAAAGAATACAACAACAACAACAACCAAGCATTATCCCACTATGTGAGGTCGGCTATATGAATTCTTTTACGTCACTGGACTCTATCCCCTACTATATCATCATCTATACTTAAATAAATTTTATTTTGTTTTATTGTTGCTAACCAAGTCTTTTTGGTCTTCCTCTTCCTTGTTTAATGTGTGTATTTGTCATAATTTCACATCGCCTAACTAGAGCATTTATTGGTCGTCTAAGTACATGCCCGTATCATCTCAAACGTGTCTCTCGGAGTTTTCCCTCAATAGATGCTACTCCGACTTTCTCTTTAATGCTCTCATTTCTTATTTTGTCCATCCTCGTATGTCCACACATCCACCTTAACATCCTCATCTCTGCAACTCTTATCTTCTGCTCATGTGCTCGAGTCATAGCCCAACATTCGGCTCCATATAACATAACAAGTCTAACTGTTGTTTTATAGAACTTTCTTTTAAGTTTAGAGGTATTTTACGATCACATAAAACACCCGACGCTCTCATCCATTTCAATCATCCTGCTTATATTCTATGTAAGACATCCCTCTCAATCCCTCCATCGTTTTGCAAAAATGATCTTAAATACTTAAAGCTCTCAATTCCACACAATTTGTTATCTCCATTCTTAGCAATTGTGTCATTACGTCTAATATTGTTAAACTTAAATTCCATATATTTTGTCTTTACTCTAGTAAGTTTAAAACCTTTCACTTCTAGTATTTCCCGTCTAGTGTTTCCCGATAAGATTCTAGTTTAGCATTTATTCCTTCACGTATCTCATCTACCAAAACAATATCATATGCAAATAACATACACCACGGTACTGTGTCTTGAATGTGTCTAGTGAGTTTGTCCATGATTAGTGTAAAAAGATAGTAATCGTATCTTTATTGGAAATGCTTCAGTTAATCCGCTTGAAGTCTTCACTCTGGTCATTACATCCTCATACAATCCTTAACTTTTCTAGAATTCTCCATATAATTTCTTTTGGAACTCTATTATAAGATTTTTCTAAGTTAATGAATATCACGTGTAAATCTTGTTTTTGCTGATACTTTTCAATTAGTTGCCTAAGAAGATGTATAACTTCTATCGTCAACCTTCCAGACATAAACCCAAATTGATTTTCGGTCACTAGTCTTCTTCC
>JBBUKS010176597.1:0-23887 GCA_038050645.1 Hedychium gardnerianum
AAAATAAGAGGAATATTTCAAGAATATATTATGCAATTTAGATATTTTGAAATCCAAGTGAGGAAATAAATAATAATAAAATTATTATTTCATACCCTACTAATTTAATTCACTCGCAGGTGCACCAAATAATTATTGATATAAACGAATAAATGAAGGTCTTTCCACAATTCCACGTTGCAACCCAACCCACAAGGCATGAGACGACGGTGATGATTGTATCGTATGGGACAAGAGAAGAACTAGCCACACACGCCACAGCAGATGCCCACCCAAACGACCCATCCCCAAACCACAAACAAATCCAAGCCGCCTTTCTGGATGGATCTATCATCTAGCCCATCAAAGACGCCACAACCTTTAATTTTCTATACCATCAACATCTTCTTCTTTTTTGTTTTTGTTTTTTTCTTCAAGTTTTTCTCTGGTATAAACAAAATCTCATCAAAATTATTTATCAGCACAACAACGATGTTTACAAGTACAGTATTCTTTGCTTTACATGGGATTTATATAAATTAATTATTCATTTTCACCTAAAAGAATCAACAAATTAAATCATACGTCTGAATTTCTAACTGATTAATCTAGAATTTGCAGGTCATCGCCGGCGGGGACCACGGAGCTGGGCTTCCGGCTGCGCCGCCGAGTGGCTGACCGCGCTCGAACCTCCTTGGGAGGGACCTTGTTGTCGCCCCACTCCCCGAACAGGCTGTGCTCCGACGAGACGTAGTCGCAGTCCGGGAACGTGACGTTGCCGTATCGGTGCTGGTCGTAGCAGAAGCAGTAGATCATGTAGCGCTCCCGGAATCGTCGCATGGCGGCGCGCTTCTGCGGCGTGAGCAGCGCGAAGTCGGCTGACATGAGCTCCTCCACCGACTCGGCGCACCGGTCCGCCGCCTCCACCGCCAGCTGCCGGATGGGGTCCACGCGGCAGCCGCGGAGGACCAGGTCGCCGAACTCCGCCGTGTACGGCGCGTACCTGTAGTTGATCTTGATCCGCCCGTAGGCGGTGGCCCACGAGCTCCCGTCCCATATGGTGGCGTACACCGACATCGGCTTCGAAGGGAAGTCGCCGCCCATCGCCTCCGTCCTCACCACCTCCCTGATCGGCACGTCGTCGATGTAAAACCTGCATGCACGCGGCGCCGCCGGCGGTCAACACTGCAGCACGAATCAAATTCAAAACAAATCACAAATTAAAAACAATTACACGATGTAATCGGGCGTCCACAAGATGGAATATCGGTGGGCCGCCTCGGTGGGATCGAAGGGGACGAGGTATCTCTCCTCGCGGCCTCGGGCGGTGCTGCCGCCGCCGTAGATGTTGGTCTGGATCCGCCAGTCCTTTCCCTTCACGTTCCCCAGGAATTCAAAGTCCAACTCATCATGGTTCTTCGGAAACATGTCCCCATTCGAAGTCTGCAATTAACTAATTAACAATTAATTAATCCCATCTCATGCACTAATCCCATGCACAATTAACTTGTAGTTAAAACTCGACTTAATTAAATGCAGGATAAGTAACGCAAACAAAATCGATCGAATAATAATTAATGACTAAAAAGGAGGAAAAAAAGGAAGAATATATATATATATATAGAAATTAAGAAGAGACGGCGTACATAGAACGCGACGACGACGCCGGCGGTGTAATCTTTTGGCAGCTTGATGGACGCGCTGAAGAATCCATGATCGTAGAGGTCCGTAGAGATGAAGCCCGACCCTGACGACGTACGGGTTAATTAATTACTCGATCAATTCCCGGTCGATCGTTTGATTAATTAGCGAAAGCAATCCTTATGCTTGATTACCGGAGTAGCGGTTGAGGGTGAGGCGGACGCTCCGGTCATCGGCGGCGCGGATGAGGTTGTCGTTGCCGAAGAGGTGGGAGAAGCCGTCGCTGAAGCTCACCGTCGGCGCGTCGAACCCTGCCACCGCCGCGGCGGCCAGGATAACGTAGGAGAAGAAACCGGCGATCGCACCGCTCGCGGTGGTCGCCGCCATCGCCAGCTGCCTTCCGAATTCCCTTTGCTTGCGATGTATCGTCAAGGACGACTCTGCTTTATGCTCGCTTTCTTCTTCGCTTATAAAGGTGGGAACTGGAAGATTTTAATTACAACTATGCCACCGGACCGCGTTGCCTTTGACTCCGATTAAACAAATCCTCGAAGCGACCCGGTTTTAAATTAAACCGGTTCGGTCGAACCGCTCTCGTTGTGCGCGCATAGAGAATCCAAAAAGGAGGCGCACAGCTTTGTTGGTCGGTCGGTCACGCATCTTTACGTGTTAGGAAAGTGACCTGAACCTACTCCAACTCGGACCGGACCGTTTTGTTGGTTTAAGTTTAATTAATACAATTATGAGTGGATTAATTATCTCATCGTTATGAATGAGGGGTGACGTGTAGGAATGGTGCAAAGTAGAGTTTTGAGAAAGGGAAAAGATTAAACAGTCGAGATTGTAATGGACATATATTCCAACAACTAAGTGCAATATATCGATATTCGATTATTCGATGGGATGGGAATGAGTTTGCCCTTTACTTGCAAGGGAAAATATCTTTTATTTCTTTTTTCGATTGATTCCGAATTTTTTAGTTTTGACTTCATTATGTCATTAAAAATGTAGTTGATCATGATAATGCGATTGATTCTCTTTGAACAACCTAATGATTCTTGTATACTCAATAGTCTAAGGTATTTATATGGATTGTTATAATATGATAGTCTTGCTTTGATAAATTATAGAAATTAATGAGTTAGGTTGAATAAAATTTTGATCATTTTTTATTTATTTTTATGTTAAGATATGAACTAAGATTTTTTGTCATTAGTAAAACCATTGTCCATAATTGATGATTCTATTAGTTCTTATCAATTTATTCATTGTTCATATTTTTAATATTCTCATTATTGAATAAATTTGTATAATATTTCTTAAAAAGATGACTCATGGGATATTTTCTTGTTCACTTAATATAAAAATAAAATAGTCATGATCAAGCTAATTTTGATTAATTAATAATTCAATAAATTTAATTGATTGATACATTTTAACTTTTAGTCTATAAATTATGGAAAACACTAAGTTTAACATAGTTAAATAAGTGATAAAATTCATGGATCTAATTCTAAATAATTGATAAAAATATAAAATATTAGTGATAACAATGATATCTATCATAATCACAATGCAGGATATATATATATATATATATATAAAAGAATTTTGATAGCCTATACACTTTATCTTGTACAATCATGTGTATCTGTTGAGGTGGTATAATCCTGATCACTGATCATATCACACATATTTTTATCAATGATGTGCAGATGTCCACCTCAATAAGTATCCATAATTATACCGGATAAAATATACATACTAACAGAATTCTTTATATATATATATATATATATTCACTATTGATCGTTTTTGGCATTGACTCGGTCAATGTATTAAGAATAAGATAATAATTTTGTGGCTTCACACTCAACGTAGTTCTTTTTTGACACTAAACTAATTTATCTCAAAATTAATTTAAAAAATTCATGAAAAATCCATCTATTTTTTTTCATTAATAAAGAGTTGGATAGAAAAAGAATTATATTTTTCATTAATATTTGCATGAATTAGTTGGAATAAAGTGCCGTGTCCATCGTGATGTGGGTCGACCAACTTGATATCAACCGCCCACCTCTACTTCTTATCCACCCACAAGAAGCGCCAACCACCGAGTTCCGTGAGGCACCAAGTCTCGTTGGGTTGTGGGTCCACTTCCATGTTTATCGCGACACGTCAACGCAAACGATATCTATGAATATCATTTCTGTTTCGTCCTTTGGAAAACACGGCCGCGCACCCGCATACCCGGTGGTCGCGACGGACGTTCTACACGCGTCGAGCAGCTATTGGCCGGGAGGCTGGTGACGCGTCACCTCGCGGACATTCCACCTGCTGCGGGCGGAGAAGAAAAAAGAAAAGTATTTGCAAATTTATAATCAATTAATTAATTAATTGGAAAATGCGAGAAGAATAGCGAGAGGGTGAATGTGAATGGTAGCTGAGCGGGAGCTGTCCGCATGCGACGGGGAAGATAAACGGAAAGCAGAAAGGAGAAGTGTCCAGTTTGGCTTGAATTGAATAGAGCACATCGGATCGATACACGACGTCTGGGAAGCATTAACGCACTGCGGTCGTGGGTTGTCCTCGTCTCTTCGTCACTTTTGGTGATGGTCCAGGGATTGGTCGAGGTGGCATTTTGAGGTGGTCGACAATGGCACGAGATTGAATGTGGCATGCAAAAAGTATTTGACCCGGTTCGATCTAATGGGGATGGGTTAAAGGTTGAAGCGGATGAAGGTGGTGCAATTTGAGCACAAATACAAATGACAGTATAATATCATTTAAGTAAAGTCGAGATTCGAGTTGGATTCTGAATTTACTTTTCACACAGTATTCATGAAATAAGATAATCGTCTCCTAAAATACAATACTTTCATCTTGTGATAGCAAGACTGTAAATTACAAAAACTCCGAATTGAAGATGTTTTCTGAACTCTTTGAAATGTAAGTATGAAAATGCTCATGTTTGTATTCTAATTTGAATGAATGAATTTGTAAAGAGAAATCCCTAATTAAACTATCTGAAGGGTTGGAGGAGTCATCTCATCCGTTCAACCTGAATTGCGTTGGTGTAATCGATCTCTAGTCAAGATTTATCAACTCGGTTGATCAAGTTTGAGTTGACTCAAGTTGAATTTCGTTGAATTTGATGTTTGATCAATATATTTATTGACGAGAGCAAGACGATAAATAGAAGAAGAGTTTATTATAAAGAGATTATTGATGCAATTGATGTCGGATCTGGTTGACTAAAATTGATGTGGATGTGAATGTTTGAGTGAAAAGTCAAGTAGGTCAAGATTGATCGGATACTTAACAATGAAAAAGTCTAAGTGGATCATCGTTGATAAGACATTGACGGTTGAAAGTTTTATATGAAGTTGACAAGTAAAGAAGTCTAAGTAGGTCATGGTTAACTAGACGCTTAGCGGTTATAAGTCCAACAAAAAATTAAGAGTAAAGTCCAAGTGAGTCAAAGTTGACCAACACTTAACAATGACGAAAGTTCTAATAGGATATTAGGCATGAGACGAGAAGTCTTAGTAAGTCAAGGTTAACCAAATGCTAAACGAATAAAGTCTTAGTAGATTGAAATCAATCGGATATACTATGCAAGGATAATACTCTAGTAAATTGAGGTTGACCTGTACTAATCATACGAGAAAATATGGAGACATGAGAGTCCCTTAGCATAAGGAAATTTAGTTGAACAATATTTTCAACACTATGAATAATATTTTCAACACTATAAATAGTATTTTCAGCACTATGAATAGTACATCAGTTGACTGATGTGAACAATATCAATCTACTGATGTGAACAATATCAAACTACTGATGTGAACAATGCTTCCTGCCCTAAACCTCTAGTCAAGGTTGATCAATTTGACCAAACTCGAGTTGACTCGAGTTGAGTTTCAATGTTTGAGCAATATCAATTGATTATCGTTGCAATCAACCTCGGGTCTGATTGACCATATTTGATATGGATGTGGATGTTTGAGCAAAAAATTAAATAAATCAAGGTTGATCGGATACTTAATAGTGAGAAGGTTTAAATGAGTCATGGTTGATTGGACACTTGACGGGTGAAGTCCAAATAGGTCAAGGAGGATCGAATGCTTAGTGAAGTCCTAATAGGTCATGGAGGATTGAATATTAAGCGTGAGAAAAGAAGTTCAAACATGTCAAGGAGGACTAGGTGTTTGACAATGGTAAAGTCCTGACAAGTCAAAGTTGACTGAAAGTTAGACATGAGATGAAAAATTCAAATAGGTTAAGGAGGACCGGATGTTTGACAATGACGAAATCCGGACATGTCAAGGTTGACCAAATATTAGGTATAAGAGGAAAAGTCCTGACAAGTTCTAGTAGGGTAAAGTTCTAGTAGATTGAAGTTAATCAAATACTAAGCAAGGATGAAGCCTTAGTAAGTTGAAGTTAACTTGTACTAATTGTATGAGGAAGTTTCAGTGACATAAGGGTCCTTTGGCATAAGTGAATTCAATGTGAACAATGTTTTCAGCACTGCATGCGAATGATATTTTTAGAACAGTGAACAGTGCATCAGTCAATTGATGAATAATATTAACCGAGTGCTACAGTATTTTTTGTTACAGTGCTACAATAACAGTCGACTAATGATATTGTAGAAATAAATAGAATGTTTCAAACTCGGCTGAATAACTCAACTAATAGGAATCATTCGAAAAATAAACAATAATAGTCGATTGTTGACAATGTTACAACGAACAGAATGTTCTTAAGTCAAGTTGGGAACTCGATTAATGCTGAAACAATCGATTGATGAACAGTAATAATTGATTGATGTCATTGTTGCAACGAATAGAAAGTTTCTGGATCAGCTGCGACTCTCGACTGTTTGGATATCAAACAACTATTCATGGTCAAATCAGAATTGGTAAGAGTTATTTTACAGATGCAACGGTCGAATTTAGTGAAACAATTGACTGATGGTGATAACCAGTCAACTAATAGATGGAAATTAACATTGACTTGAAGACTATAAAAAAAGGATTTCAGGAGGTTTTTGGAGCCCATTCTTGAGGATAATGTTGTTGTATTTTCAGACTTCAAGAGACATTCTAAAACAATCATAAAGCGCTCAAAGCAAATTTCTTTTTATGTAAATTATTTTATTTATATTGTTCACATTTGTATTCGTATCTTTGTTTTATTTTTGTATTGTTTGTATAACAATAGGAGATTTCTCCATTTCCGAAAAATATTCGACAAGAAGAGTGCTACGACGGTAGATTGTAGAGTAGAAATTGAGGGTTCCAAACCATATAAAATCTCGTGATTTATATGTTATTTTTTTTAATTGACACTAGGTATTTGGCTTAAGAGTGATCAGTCCGATTTCATAGAAATTTTTCACCGGCCACAGAATATATCAAGAAGCGCTTGCAGCGGGCAGTATATCTATTTCAATTATGTACTAATCATTTGTCGACAAGCATTAAATCGAGAATGATGAAAATGAAGTGAATCATTATTCACCCCTCTAATCCCAACATTAGGTTCACAAGAATTGGTGGTTTTATAAAGTTTTTCCGCATCATGATTCTTGTGTAATATAATATCTTTATCATCTTGTATCATGGCGTAACCCTGAGATTTTAATCAATGTTTGTCCTATTAAGATATATCTAAGTGTTTATTTAATGTAACTACGGTCCATTAAAAGTATACAAACTTAAAACCTTTTTCAATTGAATTTTACTATACATAGGTTTAATCTAAACGACCATTAAATGAATTAGTAGCGTGATACATCTTTCTTTTTATCATAAGTAATAAATCCTACTCATCCTAGTACTGTTCTCGCTCCAACACATTTAACTTTAGAATTTTGATGGGATCCAAGTATACATTAATGCTGGTATAATCTAATATTGATCAATTCAATTTTACAGAAATTTTTCATCAATTATTTGAATAAATCAAAAAGTTCTAATGAATTATTCCCAAAAGTTTTTCATCTATATAGACCCCCATAAACATTAGATAAATTGCACCAAAAATTTCTGGTCAAATCTAATGAATTGTTCCCAACTTGGATAGTAAGTCATGCATCATGACGGATCCAGAAATTAAAAATAGATTGAACTTTGGATGTGGAAAAGATGAGTTGAGCATCAAAATAAAATGAACAAAGAGAAAAAAAAATACATTAATTTTTCTTGGTGTCAAGTTATAGATTATAAAATACGTATGTAAATTTTTTGGGACTAAACTAGAGCGCAAGACATCCGTACTACCATGCATGATCAAGACATCTAAACTATATTTATCCCATTTATGATAATTTTAGAGTATCAAATATGAGGAGGAGTAGGAAGAATGCTACGTTATAATATTGAAAAAAAAAATTCATCCTTCATTTTATAAGATGTGATTTTAGATTTTTTTTTTAAAAAAAAATGAGACAAATCTAATTATATGTGTATCTTAAAGACAGATTATTGATCCTTTAAAATTTATTACTCTTAATAAATTATCAACTTAGACTTAATATTTGAGCTTTATAATTATATAATCAGTCAAAAAATATATATATATTTAGTTAACTGTGTAAAAAATATAAGAGCATCCATCAGACGTGAAATAGGTGAGAGGGAGCTATGGGAATGGGATGGAGCTCTTTTATTTTGGACAGGGAGTGGCTCCTTGGAGATACTTTTTATTTTTTATTAAAATAAGTTTTTTAATTTTAATTTTTGTATTTAATTTAAATAGTGAAGAGATATTTGGGAGAGATATGCAAAATTTATATATGAATTATTATTATTTTTTTGATAATGAAGAAATATATGAAATTTTTTATTTCTAATGTAACGTTGATGTGATATTGAAAAAGCTCTTGGAGAATTTTCATCACCGTGGATATCCTAAAAATATCTATAATGAGAGCACGTGGCACAGATGAAGGAACTTTCATTTATAATAGGAGAGAGCTCTTTCATTTTTGACAAGGAACAACGAATTCTTAAATAGGGAGTTTAGTTTTTATTTTTAATTTTAACGATTGAGAGAGAGATATGGAGCTCATAAAAAAAAATGTTATAAGGTTTTTTAATAATAAAGATATATGTAATTTTTTTATTTTTGACGTACTAATATGGTATTGAAGGAGCCAGCTGCTACCAGGCCTAATATCTTATAAACTTCGACGGAGAAGATTAGACCCGTCATTGTCCGAGGCATCCAATATGGATCATCACGGATTTTTTTTTTTTAAATTTTTTGTTCAAATAAAAAAGAGAGAAAATTCCAAAATAATATGATCACAAATATGAATGCGTTATCTCCGTCCGCATAAACTAATATACTAATAAATCCGTAGCGGGTAAATTCCTCTGTATGGTCGCTGCGGTTTTAATCACCACCACGTGTCACTCCCAAGAAGCCTAAGCCCCCACCACGCCTGCCGCCAATGAAAATCATCTCTGGTGGTCCCCACATTGACTAGCAAATCACGCAGCGGGTAGGGTTCAGAAATCGTTTGCGCTTTTGATCTATTCTCCGCCGCGCATAAATAATTTCTGTACGGAATTTCTAAAATCTATTTTTCCAATTCCCCCCTATCGAGCCGCTGGATCGACCGATAACGTCGACCTCTGACTGCATATCTCCGCCTTGCGAGGACAACGAGGGGTCGACCTTGAACGCGCCGGAGGCTTGGAAGCGGTCGCTGGATTTCCGGATCTCATCTCCGATCCGTCGCAGTTAGATCTTCTAGTTTCCTTCTCAGAAAGAGCTATTCTGTTGTTTCGTTGGGTTCAGGGATGACGACGAATGCAGCCGCACCCGCGCCCGTGATTCGGTCGCCTTCATTAACGGACAATAGATTGTGGTCTGGAGGTAGGAGTTCCACGGTACGTAGTTCTTCTGCTGGTTCGTGTTCGAGGGGCTCTACTCGGTTGGATTGCTTGCGGACAAGGTGGTGGGTGCGTAGGCCGAATGTTAGGGCAACGGAGCGATCATTTGGGAAGAGTTTGAGGAACGTGACTACTAGGGCGGTTGTTGCCTCTGATATGGGCGCGGAGGAGGAGGTCGGCTACAGCAGGTGTTTTCTTAGGCCCCGGAGTGAAGAAGGTTCGATCCGGTTTTTAAAATCCCTTTCTGATTTATTGAATGCTATTCTTGATTCTTCCAATATGATTCCTTGGATTTTTGCGCTTTCTAATTAGGATGAGGAGCTTTGCAGTTTTTCTCTGGTGAATGATTTCTCTGTGTTGTATTTATATTGCCCAAATTGTATCTGATAAAAAAAATTCAAAGTTCGTAGCTGTCGTCATGCGGCATTGTATATTCTATTGCTTCTATGATTTGATGTATATTGTACTATAAACTTCCTTTAACGAGAGTAAGGGAAGCATATAGTCTTTAGCTTTCTTCCTGGTATTGTAGGCAAAGCACCATCTCCTTCATGATTCAACAAAGTTCCCTGAATGAATGTTAAATTAACTACAAATTAAAAGATTTCTGTTTAAATTGACATCACTAGGATGCCGTTATGTTTTAGAAACAGTTGGCACTTTGTTTTGCTATAATATTATTATTTGATGAAAATCAGCCAACATTCAGCAATTCAGGTGGGTACATTTCTTCTGTTTTTTTTTTGTTTATAAAATTCGGAATGGAGTTTCTCTAGAAAAACAAATAGGCAAATTGTTTTTGGACTATATAATTGATCAACTTGTTTTATCTGCAGAGTTACTTCTTTGTATAAGGAAGGAAGTCGAGGCTAGAAAGCTTTCACCAGATATTGCTATTAGACTAGAAGAACTCTATTATAACTATCGAAATGGTGTAAGTTCAATCTGAAAAATAGATTCTTTATATGCTTGCTATTGTAATTATCCACTCAGGGTATAAATACTCCATTCTGGCAGCATTTATTCAGACAACTCTGGGTCTCTTATGCCTCATTGTTGAACTGTAGGTTTCACTGTATAGACGCTCTGTTAATAGTTGCATGCCACTAGGTGATTAAATCCTACTTTTCTTTTCCTGTTTGGTTGCCAGTTATCTGTTAATAAAAAAGGAAATGATTTATTGAAAGGAACTTCATTGGTTGTGCCAATTGCTATAAGTTGTATCCAGTAACAGCAAAATTTTCCTTGAACCTGAAAGGTTAAAACCATGGTCATAGGCCGATGCTGTTTGATTTTCTTGTTCAATCTTTTGCCAATGACGAGGAAGATCTAGCTTTTTAAAATCTATCTAAAGTCAACTAGATGAACTTATAGTCTTTGTTTACATACTTGTAGTTTTTTTCCTAGAACATTGTATTTTATAATACTTATGTTGATTTCATTACCAAACCTAAACTGTGCACAGGAAACTTTCTTAATTGAAAATATTTGAGAGAATTTCTGGTTGAGGATAGTTGACATTAAGTTCATTGGATGAGTTCATAATTCTCCCTTGGACATTTTTATGCCTGTTGTTGGAAATATTTTTCCATCCTCAGAACACCAAGAGAAACTAAAAATAGAGTCATCTTTTCCTTTGAATTGTCAGGTTATGCAAAGCAGAGATCCTAGTGCACGAGAGATTATTTTATCTAATATGACAGTCGTGTTCGATCGTATTCTCTTGGAAGTAAAGGTATCAATATCTATTGTTGATTGCTTCTGACTTTTGGGAAATATACTGATGGAAAAGACTAGGGATCATGAACCCCCAAATTTCTCGCAGGAACCTTTTAACTTTTCACCTTATCATAAGGCAATACGAGAGCCTTTTGACTACTACATGTTCGGTCAGAATTATTTGCGGCCATTGGTAGATTTCAGGTATTATAATATTCTTGTTTGTCTGTACTTTGGAGTCTCCTTTCTAAATTCATGTGAAGATAATATAGATAATTATGCTGGATTGAAATTTGTGTGAACCTTATAGTTCACTAAGGTAAAATAGTGTTGCTAGTCGATGGTTGTATATTTGAATATGATACCATAATAGTTCTTTTTGTTATGATCTAGCTTAGCATCAAAGCACCAGCCATGCTATTATAGAACATCAAAGTTTTGATTGGAAGATACACTTGTCAGCATGTGATGGAGTTGATAACTGACACTGAGTCATTTATGCCTTTGGGTTTCTTTGTATGCACCTCATATTGTTAAATTGGCCATCTAGCTATGTCAATTTTGTTCAGTTGGCTAGCTGGCTGCAATACCAGTATACAATGAATTGCGGTCTTTGTTTCTGTCATAAATGGCAACTTGATCTACAAGCATCAAATATTTTATTGTAACAGAGGCTTTGATATCTATTGGCCTAGATGTTGTGATTAAGGACTCAGGTTATGATAGGTAAGGCTTCAGACCTTTATTGAAGTAAGATGAGCACCTCTATCTAGGCATTTTCTCCGAGTGACAATCTTGTCTAACTTCCCTTCTTAGCCAAGTTGAAGGCATCCATGTAGCAGATCAATCAAATTCCTCACTCCTCCAACTAAGCTTTATTTTGAAGTTGCATCTCGGGACAACACAAACATAAATTTGCTAATTTGTGGGCGTACTAGGACATATATAATCTTAAAGTGTAACTTTTATCAATAATAAACCCAAATAATGAGCATCATAATATGCATCAATACTTAGATGTTCATACTTTTTGGTAATCCTTTTCTTTGAGATCCATAACTGTTCTTTCCAATGACATTTCTTGGCCTTTTGCTTAAACTGACTCACGATGTTGAATACAAATTATATCTCTGGTCTAGTAATTGTGTGATAGATGAGTGCTCACATAATAGTAATAATTTTGAAAGTCATGATCTTATACCATCTTTTATGGTTCTATATTTTTGGAGTTACTGCGAGTCTGTATCCAAATGTACTGATTTTGCAAGAGATTCGTTACCTATTTTCTTTGAGATAATGTCAATCCTAGCGAGCTGAAGGTGACTTCCACTCCAAGAAAGTAACATGGCCTCCTTAAGTATTTAGTAATATATTTGGCTTTGAAATATTTTCTGATGTCTATAATACCCCTATATAGAATATTATCAACAAAAGCTGAAAATGTTGATTGTTAAAACATCTAATTTAATTTAAACATATTCTAATTAAGGGTTTTGAGGTTAGAATCGAGATCCTATTCGGAATGATAAATAGATATAGAATTGGATTGTAGGTTTACAATATCCTACTTAGGATTTGGATCATTTAGGTCAATTTGAATCGTCGTAAGATCCTAAGGTCTGAATTGTAATTTTAACTATCATGCATATTACATTTGCAGGTCTGATTGGCCAATCTGTGAATTATATTACTAGATAAATAGATATTAGCTGAATTTATCTGCCAAATTGACTTGTCTGATATCGCCTTTGCATAGAACTCATTGGAGGGATAAGACCTCAGTGCCTTTATGTGGCCTGTGCCTCTTATATTGACTTTGCTCATAATCAGTCATATTTCCACTGTTTTCATGATATTTTTCTCTGGTTATATGTGCTTAAACTGATGAGGTTCCATATTCTCACTTACTTTGGCCTTTGAATCTACTTGAAGATTCACTTCTTGCCAGGAACACTATATAGACACTTTTAGGAGCCAATTACAATTACTGATATATATGTCATACACAACATATATCTGTGGGTGCCAATTCATGAATTAAGTTTTTAGTTATATGTAAATATGCTTGTTTGTTAAGAAAATTGATTTTTTCCCCAAATTATTTCAGATCATCATATGTTGGCAACCTTTCCATTTTCTTTGACATGGAAGAGAAGCTTAAGCAGGTGCTGATGAGTCATTGCATATTATTAGCATGAATGATCTTTGTTGTCCGGCTAATTCATTTGCTAAAATATGGGTCCCTATCTTTTTGGGCCACTTTATGCTTTGACTTACAATATAAACTTCTGGTAATCAGATATGTTCTTAGAAAAATATGAGTTAGCTGGTCTTCAACATTTTATCTGGTATTTCGATGTTTAATCAAACTAATATCTTTTGTATATTGTAGGGCCACAACATTATTTTGTTCTCCAATCATCAGACAGAAGCAGATCCAGCAATAATTGGATTATTGCTTGAACAAGCAATTGCATATTTTGCTGAGAAAATTGTAAGGCTGATAATACCCTCATTGTTCTCTGTATATTTCAGTGCTGTTAAGCTGTTCTGAATTATACCTCAGGTTTTTGTCGCAGGAGATAGAGTAGTTACAGACCCACTTTGCAAGCCTTTTAGCATGGGAAGGTCCTTATGATTTCTTTTATGACCCAAAATAGAAAGTTTGTATTACTATCTTGCAATTAATCTTCAGCTACTTGTATTGTGATGCATGCTTGTGTTTCAGAAATCTTCTTTGCGTATACTCAAAGAAACACATGCATGATATTCCTGAGCTTGTTGAAATGAAAAGAAAAGCAAATACTAGAAGCCTCAAGGAAATGGCTTTGCTTCTGAGGTATGCAATGTTTTCATGCTTCATTTTTCTTTTATTATTTTGAACATTTAAAGGTTTACACTTGTCATTTAGAGCTATCTTATTAGCTATCAAAGAACTCTTACAGATATTGGGACCTAAATTCTGTAATGTTCAGTTTGATGATCTAGTGCATTTTAATCTTTCACCAGTTTGTATACACAAACTTTTCTTTTGTTGTTTTAGAGAATATCAATTTGAACGACAACCAAACAAATGTTCTTGGGATCTCTTTTGTTAATTGGCCTATCACCTCCCATACTTGGATTATTCATGTACCCCCACTAGCTATTGCACTGGCACATTCAATCAGACAAGGACACTCTCATTGACCATGTGCTAAGATTGTAGAAATAAAATGTTGGACATGCCTGTGCTGTATATTTGTACCTCAATTCAAGTAACAAAGCTTATTGTACATCAGTAATCTATGCCATCCTTGAATGTATCTAAGCAAACTCATCTCAATATGAACCAATAGCTTTATCTAATATGAATATGATGTGCCTAGCAGGAGACCCACTGAAGCATCTATGTGGCATCTTCCATTGCTGCTGCGAGATACAGAGTTCTGTGGTTGTGAATTCCAGAACATCTAATTAGGTCACACAACATAAGAATTTACTCTTTGAGATCACTTGAGATTATTCTTTGATCTCCTATTATGTGGTCAATTACTTTCACCAGTTAAGTTTAACGATTCACATACTTTTAGATGACAACTATCATATAGATTTTCCTTTCAGACACCCAATGAATCAATTTTTTCAGTATTGACCATCCATAATATGCAGTCAGTTCATCATTATTGGTAGACAAAATATTATAATGATAGTTAACATTTAAAGTATCGTTTTGTGCTTGTCTCCACATTCTTTCTATCTGCATTCAGCAGCGCCCACATACACTCAACCTCACCACTCTCTCACCTCCTGTGTCATTTGTTTCCTTTAACAGTACGGATTTGTCTCTGTGGGCATCATTCAAATTTTATTTAGTTTTGACTAGTATCGTCTGTGACAGATTGTCACAGGCAATACTACTGCACTTTGCTTTGTTGAAAATGTGCTAGTTTTGTGCTAATTGAACAAGGTATTTTAATTCTTGATCTTGTTGTGAAAGATTGGGCTCTATACTGCTTATGGATCATGCAAAGTCATAAAAATTGTGGTTGAAGCATGTGCAAACATCATATTCTCTCGAATGTAGGTTAAGGATACACTATTAATGATCTCTAAAATTTTTTGTACTTAAACAATGGCTAATTGTGTATTGAGTGTTATTTAGGCACACAAAGTTACAAACCTTTTTCTTTTTGTATCTGTTCCAATATGGGTTACACTTGCCCATCTTAGTAGGTCCTTGAATGTTCGTAAACGCTGACAACCAAGAATAGAAAATCTGGTGTTTAATGTAGACATTCATCCTAGTTCGTCTTTGTTTTCTAGTATGATTTTTTTGATAGTATTAATTTATTGCTTCACATTTGTATACATTATATACAAATGTGGAGGGAGCTTTGTGCACCAGGTTGCCCTTTATTTGTATATATCATATGATCAATTATAGTTTGGATCATGCAATTCGGATCCGTATTAGCAATGACTGATCCAATTTTTTTATTTTGAGAAATTGGTATTTTACAAAGATTGTGTAGAGTTTAGAAAATGTTAAAAAATTTCAATGAAATTAGCTAGAAATTAGTTAGATTATATTATAAAATTGATGACATCCACCAAAGATTAGTCAAATATAGAGCGGAAATGAATGAAATTGAGTTGAAATTTGGTCAAATTGAGTGGTCGTACTTTCCTTTTAATTCCAGTTTGATTTTTTAGAGAACTAGCATAGGAAGGAGAAAGGGACTTTATTTCCCTCTAGAATTGCTTATCCTTCTTGCAATTCGAGATTCACCACGAGACTAAGGTGCTCATTCAACCTTACCATCACTCATCACTAATTAGACTTGATACTTCATTCATCTTTCCCTCACTATTGATTGACAAGGTTACTGTGAATTGAGTGAGAACACAATGATCTCTCTTGTTTAACAATAATCCTAAAACTACCCTTCAACTAAAACTTGCTAGGGATAAAATTATATTAAAAATTTAATATAGAAATAGACATATGATTTTATTAATGGATATATTTTTATTGTTTATTAATTTTTATACCAATTAATATGACAATATTTATATATTATATTATTAATAATTGGATATGTAATGATATATAATAGACTTCTTAATACTTTGAACACCTATTATCTATAAAATTTCCTTTTTAAATCTTTCTCATTTTTTCTTTTTCCTATCAATTCCGATCTTACGATCCTAGATCAGGTATGATCAATGCTAAGATTTTTTTTGCTTGATCCTGATCTTGATTCCGATGTCAATTTTGAAATCCCGATATGACTTTGATAACTATGTTATCAATATAGGGATAAAATAAAATAAAAAAATGCTACATTTATGCATCTATGTACACATATAACTTCCATAATAATGTTATTTTGTTGCATTGTTCATCTTGAGTCTACTTACTATATGTTGACATCTTTAACATTCATAATTCTTTATTGGCATTTTTTTTTCTTTCTCTAAGGACAAATCATATAAATTCATGCACAGACAAATTTTAATCAGACAGATCATATTGTTGTAGCATTCATAATTCTCTATATCCTTTTGTATGTATTTACTTGTTTTCAAATGTAGGGGTGGATCACAGATAATATGGATTGCACCAAGTGGTGGTAGGGACCGCCCTAATCCACTCACAGGAGAATTGCAACCTGTATGTTTTTCTTAATTTATATTTTTTCCCTTATCAACCCCCTTCCTCTTTGATTCATTTTATACTATTTCAAGATTCAATTGAACAATATAATGTCTTTCTTTTTGCAATAAACATGTTATGTCCTGCTGTTAAATTATCTTATGCATAGTTCTATCAATTTTATGGACATGGGCCTTTTTGGATTTTAAAATTCATGTTAAAATTACTTATAGCTGAGCAAACAGATATGATTGAGAAATCACTATTTATGGCTCCATGATGTTATGATTCTTTTCAGATATGTCTTTTGTTGTTATTAGACATACCCATTGCAAATTGATGGCCATGCTCTTTATTCTCTTAAGAATACTTTTTGTATCTTCATATCAAGTATCAACTACATCATGAAGGACAATTATGTCATTATGATGAAGAGTCATTCCCCACTGATATGTTCTGAAAAAGCTGTAGATAACTTCCCCTTTGAAACAAAGCAACACAGAACACAATCACCAGCAGCCGATTCTGATAGTCCATTTGGGTTTGGACATACAATGTGTGTGGTTAGATCAAAACATGATAGTTGAACACATCTGGTACTTATTATTTCCTACTTAACTGACATATTTAGGGATACTTGTGCTTGCAAGCACCCATCTAGTGTACTATCAAAATGGAAAACATCCATTCTAATAGAAAGATTAGTGATTAAGAACTTCATTAACTGGAGCTTTTTGGCTTAACATTTCTTTTGGGTTGCTAGCCTAGGCAGATTCTTGCTTGAGAAATTTTCCTCCTTTTTCTTGGTGCTCTTGTAATATTTCCTTTCCACTCATTGTTTTTTTATATTTGGTTATTGTTACGCTGATAGAATGTTTTCAGGCACCATTTGATCCATCATCGGTGGACAATATGAGGAGGCTCGTGGACCATTCTGGCGTAGTAGGGCACATGTATCCCCTTGCATTACTATGCTATGATATCATGCCTCCGCCACAAGAGGTAACTCTTCTAAAGAGTTGTAGTTTAGTCTCAGCATATTCTTAGGTGTCCTTTAGTTGTATTTTTCCTGTAGGTGGAAAAACAAATTGGTGAGAAAAGGAAAATTTCATTTCACGGAGTTGGTTTATCTGTGGGTCTAGAGATGAACTTCGATGAAATCATGTCTAGTTGTGAGAACCTTGAACAGGTTAGTAACTATTAATGATTTTTTAGTTTTATCAAAAGTTCTTTTTAACTGGATAAGGCAATAACTTGGCTCAGCTTGGATTCATCGAGTTACTGTTCATTCCCTGCATCAACTAGGTGGTGTGCATGTTTATAAATGTATGAAATACATCAAACTTTTTGTTAACAAAGAACAATAACCTTGAATACTAAAACGATGATATGTCTGTCGATGCAAGTTTACATTATCATGCATCACAAATCAACAATAGAGTATGAAGAAGAGCAAACCTGAGAATAAATAGTAAAATAACATGTAGGCAACGTCTCTCTGTAAAATAGTGATTGTGGTCCTTTGTGAATGCTTGAAATAACATGTAGGTAAGTTCTCTCTGTGAAGTAGATTAAAAAATAATATTGTTTTATGGAAGGAAAGCAGAAAAATGTTTCTAACTTGCAATAAAAAAAGAATTCTCTGTCTCTCAATCTATTTGGACTTTTGAGTGGGGATACAACTTGTTTATTTTGTGCAACACAATCTTGTCCTGTGGATTAGAGGAAGGCAAAGAAATCTCCAAATGCAATAAAAAAGCATGTTCTGATATAATATTTAAACAAGTGTGAGTGGAAGATGAATTTTTTTTACTAATGATCCCCTTGCTCTTGGTTGTAAGAAATTACTTTTTCTTGATGCAACTAGATGTCAGTGGCCTGTAAAGCCTTTATTAAATAATTTTTGACACACCCTTCAACACTAATATTTTTATTAATCAAATATACATTTAGCTAGGGTGTAGTCAAACTGAGGTTAGCTAAGCCATGCTTGACCTTATTCATGGCCTATAAAGTCATCATTAAATAATTTTTGGCACCCTACAGCACCAATCCTTTTTATTAATCACATATACATTTAGCTAGGGTGTAGCAAACGGAGCTGAGCCGAGCTATACTTGACCTTATTCATGGTTTTCCATTGAAAACATAAATGAGTTTTATTTGAGCTCAATTTCAGTTTAGGGTAAAAAAGTTTTGTTCAAGCTTATTTATTAGAAAGACATATTGGCTTGGAGGTTTTACCAAGCTCAACTGGTAGTGTAATTGGGCTTGCAATTTATATAAGACTTGATTCAAAGTATGCAACCTATCTTTTATATTGGTTTTTATACAATAGACCTAATGTGGTCTGATCCTTCCTCGGGACCTTGCATTGACAGGAATTTCTTGCACCGAGCTGCCCTTTACATGCTATCAATTTTTTTAAAACAAAATAATATTAAATCCTTAGAATTTG
This sequence comes from Hedychium gardnerianum, assembly GCA_038050645.1. NCBI lineage: Eukaryota > Viridiplantae > Streptophyta > Magnoliopsida > Zingiberales > Zingiberaceae > Hedychium > Hedychium gardnerianum. The sequence continues at coordinate 19,349 of JBBUKS010176597.1, forward strand.
TTTGTCGACTTGTTTATGAGCAAGAATGTGGAAAATGCCCATATAAACATGATAAAAGATTATTTAAATTAGTCATTTAAATCTATATGTACAAAACAAACATACAACCATAAAACTTAATACAATAGATTATTTATGTTATGTTAATATTGAATAATTGTTTATTTGGATATCTATACAAACTTATAAACATTACGTGTTCACTACCTCACATATATAACTTTATGTATGTATTCTTTTGTTGTGTTTAAATGACTCATTAAGAAAACTTATAATTCATACTAGATCGTGTACATTAATGAGGTGAGCAGTCCCCGAACTTGTGCTTTTGCATTCTACTTTTTAACATCCAACAATTTCTCCTGATATTCTCGTGCATTCATATTTCAGGTTTCCAAATTTGCAAGATCCTTTTTATTCAACATCTTCATTATAATATATTGTTATAATTGTTAATTGCCATTATCACTAGTGTTTGTATTCATTTTCTGTCTACATATTGATGTAACTTGCAAGATGATTTTCTGTTAAGTTTTTCTCCTTGCAGGCTAAGGAGGCTTTTTCCTTGGCACTGTACAACTCTGTAATTGAACAATACAATGTGCTTGAATCTGCTATTTATGGACATCAAGGACTAAATGTGTCAAATTCCACCATCTCACTTTCACAACCATGGTTATAATCTCTTTCAGAGGTATCAGTTTTGGTACCAGCTTTAAATTTTTTTCATAAGTTGAGCACATGCCTTGGACAAATTTAAGATATTTTTTATTTGTCAGTAATCTAGTTAGTTATTAATTGATTACTTGCACATTTGTGCACTCCAATGTTTCATGCATTGTTAAGGGTTTTGTGGAGTTCGCAGTAGTTTTATTGTTGCCTCATGTAAGACTTGCTTCATAAACCAAGTGATTGTAAATCTACAACTTCTCATACAAGATTGTAATTTAATAAGACATTGGATACATGAAAATTGTTTCTTTTAGGCCATTTATTGTGCTATTTGAATTTAGATTTTATCCCTTGATGTAAATGCATTTAGCGGAGGGCCCTTTATTTCTATCTTCATCAATCCATGTTGTGATATATATGAGTTATATCACTTGTAACATTCAACATCTTCAATCATCTTCATTAACAAACCATATTTGTCCTAATTATTTGGGGTTGGCTACATGATTTATTCTGCATCCCCATTAACATTCCAACTTGAAGAAAATTAAAAAAAAAACAATTTTATGGAAGAATTTTCCTATTGTACTTAGGTAAAAAAAAAGGGTGCAAAGTGGTGTATATATGCATAACAATCTAACAATAGAAAAGGAAACTAGCTTTGCTCCCATAATTTATGGATCAAATATCAGATCCCTTGCATACTGCTTTGCCTGAATCCTAAGGAGATTTTAACAATTTTTGTTAGGAGATAAACATGCCTTAGAGTGAGTCACCTCAATCCCGAGAAATTATTTCAACTTTCCTAATATTTTGATTTTAAACTCCTTACTTAGAAGATCTCTCTCCTTATCATCATTTATATCATCAACATACACTAAGAGTGTCACGACTCCCCCTGAAGAAGAATTTTTAATAAAAAATGTGTGGCCCCTTCGCTTTGTTTATACCCGATGACAATCATAACTTTTGCAAATTTGTTGAACCATGCTTGTGGTGATTGCTTAAGTCTAGATTTTATTACAAAACGTCTGCTTGATTACAAATTTTATGCTCGGAATCATTTTAGACTAAAACTGTGTTTTCTTTTTCTCTAGGGATTTTTGTTGATTCACTAGCGCTATCTCTGGGCAATAACTGATCAGATGGCATAGCACAAGAGCGATATTCTTTAGTCTTTGAATTTTTCCCATGGCAATAGATGGTAAAGAGATCTATAAGTTGCACAGTGGACTACATCCAGCTGAAGCACAGCGGATTGAGACTTGAGAATGGATTGGCGATTCATATTCACATCTGAGAAATTAGAAAAAAAGCTGTGCCTGGTGTACATACTCGGATGACACAGTTCGTGGCTAACCCACCTGTCTCTCTCTCATAAGGAGAAAAGGGTTCATTAGAAGTAGCTCCAGCATTACTATTCCTTTATTAGTCCAAGGATGATACATTAAAGGATTCCAATACCTTTACGTTGTTCTAAAGCGTGCGACACCATTTTTCTTTATGCAGATATTTTGCATTTACCCTCGTCTTGGATTATAATTCCAGTTGCTTGTTGGTGGATAAATAGTTTGCATTTTTAGTCTACTGATGCTTGTTAAATATTGTGCTTCATAAATATGTGATTTTTTTTTTTTAAATGTGGATAACCACTCCGGTCGATTTCTAACTGTCTTGTAAAGAAAACAGGGGAAAAACATACTGTAGAATGAACTCACTGAAATACTGTCCTGAGTTCGAGACGCTCTTTGACCTACCTGCAGTTTTGTGGTTGCCAATGTGAAAAATTATGGGCAAAATTTAAAAAGGCATCTCTTTTATACAAAGTCAAAGGGATATTTTTTTACTTTATTATTAATAAAAAGGACGCACCATTTTATACATTTACTTTTTTTATTCTCTGCTATAATAATTACTTCTGATATATATATATAATTTTAATATCCTATATATTTTTATATATGTGATCATGAACGATAATCAATGTGGACACTTGACGTGAATAAAACTTATACATTTTTTCTCTCTTCTTTGTACCGGAATAATTTCGTCCCGATTATTCAAATTTGACTCTTAAAAACTTCAAATTTCATTGTCTCTCTTTCTCTCATCTATTTTCCCTGAGTCCGTAAATCCTAATTCCATCAGCGTCCGTCGTCGCCTCTCCTCGAGTCCCTGGCTGCCGTCAATCATTCCCACGGCATCGTGTTGGTATTCTCTTGCTTTCGACGCTTCTTCTCTTACTTCCAACTGTCGCGCCCCCTCCGTCGTCGCCTCTCCCTGATTCCCTAGCTGCCGGCGATCATTCCCACGACATCGTGCTGGTATTATCTTATTATTCGCTGTTGCGACTTCCTTAAGCATGTGCAACTTCAAAATTTGGTAATATTTCTACTTCTACTATACATTTTATTTTTATGTAAAACAGTTTTGAGTTTAACTTCATGTCTTCTATATCTGCTATATCTTTTATTCCTATGTACACTATTTTAAAATTGTACTTTAATCTTTTTGTTAAAATTTGATCATCTAGATCAATGAAACGTTGGAGCTCGTTTGTTCACAACAGCACCACGTTGGTGATGTTTTGAACAAAGAAATAGCATCACATTGCTACTATTTTGAACAAACCAGCACCAACATCGTGCTCATTTTAAATGGTGTTGTTTGGAAGGGTGTTGTTTTGAACATGATGCTGTTTTTAATAAACCAGCACCACGCTGGTGCTGTTATTGAATAAACCAGCACCTACATTGGTGTAAGTTTTTTAAATGGAGCTGTTTTGAACGTGATGCTGTTTTGAACAAACCAGCATTACGTTGGTGCTGTTCTCAACAAACCAGTACCAACTAAGGTGTAGGTTTTTTAAATGGAGATGTTTTGAACGTGATGCTGTTTTGAACAAATCAGCACCACGTTGGTGCTGTTCTCAACCAAACCTGCACATACTTGGTGCATGTTTTTTAAATGGAGCTGTTTTAAACGTGGTACTGTTTTGAACAAACCAGCATCACGTTGGTGCTGTTCTCAACAAACCAGCATCATATTGGTGAAAGGTTTTTAAATGACGCTATTTTGAACATGATGCTGTTTTGAACAAACCAGAACCACGCTGGCGTTGTTCTCAAACAAACCAACACCTACATTAGTACATATTTTTTAAATGGAGCTGTTTTGAACGTGTCACTATTTTGAACAAGCCAGCACCACGTTGATGCTGTTATCAACAAACAAGCACCAACTAAATTGTAAATTTTTTAAATGTTGCTGTTTTGAACGTAGTGTTGTTTTGAATAAACCAGCACCACATTGGTGTTGTTCTCAACAAATCACTATGTTTATAACTTCTTTAAAATTTAAATATACTTGAACCTGTAAATGGTTTGTTGAGGTTAAATATGATTGCTAATTTCTTCTGTTAATGTAAAAGCAGAATATTCTCATGATTTTTTATTACATATGGAAAACTACGTGTTTTAATAGTTAAGAAACTAATTAGTGTTAAGACATTTATTATTATATTTTAGTGTATTTGAATACAAATATTTTCAAGGTCAAAACCGATAGAGACTTTGAAAATTCATTCTGATTTGAATAATAAAAATGGGAATTCTTACGTTAATTTACATCACACACAGGTTTATATTCGTGGACTGAACATGCATCTCAGCAAAGTTGAAAGGAAGTAGTTCGCTTATTATCAGGATTTTGAGTGCTTCCTTCATCTGCAAATGTGTGAGACATCGCATTTGGCATGTTTGGTATTGGTGAAGACAATTTCCTTCATTTGAATTGGAATTTGTAAAACACAAATTTTTGACTGTTGGAATTTTCCGCATGTGAATTGGAAAATTTTTAAGTGAAACT